>CM033477.1:62139247-62421747 GCA_019447015.1 Hymenochirus boettgeri
TCCCACAGTGATCCAATCACAAGAATATAAGGTGCACACCCCCTGCAAATCACAGATGGGGAGCTAAAAGTGCTAAAGTGCTATCTAATATTATAGGATAAAAACATATATAGATAAAACAGTGAAAGTATCATAAGTGTAATATAAAAATAGCCTAAAATACCAAAACTGTTTAAAATATCCCAAAATTTTAACAACTAACATAAATATATATATAAAAATGCATAAGAAACACATGTGGATAACCAGTTAGCGAGCCCGATATACTTAGAGTATTCTATCCAACCATAAATATAAATATATAGAGGAGTCACGTGGATAACAAGCTACAGAAACCCCCTGACTCCTCTATATATTTATATTTATGGTTGGATAGAATACTCTAAGTATATCGGGCTCGCTAACTGGTTATCCACATGTGTTTCTTATGCATTTTTATATATATTTATGTCTAATATAGTTGTTAAAATTTTGGGGTATTTTAAACAGTTTTGGGATTTTAGGCTATTTTTATATTACACTTATGATACTTTCACTGTTTTATCTATATATGTTTTTATCCTATAATATAAAATAGCACTTTAGCACTTTTAGCTCCCCATCTGTGATTTGCAGGGGGTGTGCACCTTATATTCTTGTGATTGGATCACTGTGGGAGGTGTGACTCTACGTAATGCTTTTGTATCACATGATTTTGTCTTTTCATCACATCCTGAGGACGGCCAATATGGCGGCCGAAACGCGTTGATGGCGTGAGATTTGTTTCAATAAACACATTTGATCAGACCCAGGAGTGCTCCGATCGCTACTTATTTCTTCTATATTTGAAATCATTACGGACAGCACCCGGGCCGATGTTATACAAAGTGGAATGTGCCTCGTTTCCTTCTCTCATTTTATATATATATATATATATATATATGTTTCTATATATATATATATATATATATATATTAGGAAATTCTGAGAACTCAACTGGATTTTTGAAAATAACAAACGTTTATTGAAATCACATCAACGCGTTTAAGTCCACTTGGGACCATCATGCCATTCACATTTTAATGTTAAAATATGAAGACTCAGAAACCTTATTTGTTTCTCCTAGAAAATAAAAATGTAGCTTTCTAAATACTTTTTCTAAATATGGATAATCTAGTCTATTTAGTTTAATAGTTTTCCTCAAAATGTTGGAATTATACTTTTCATTCAATGCCTGTTATATAGACTTCCCTTAATTTTATGCATTGGCAGAGTTAATTTGATTGTTCAGAATGTGGAACATTTCCTTTATTTCAGTTCCACACAGTTAAATTCCTCTAAATAATAAGTAGATAAGGTAGGTATTTTGTTTGAACTAAAACTTGAATGCTAATTTTTGATTTCAATTGTATAAAGATGTGATCTGCATTTTTCTTTTTGTAACATCTTTATGAGAATAACACTCATACTGACTTCTTAAACTGCTGTCTGGTCAAATACGCAGTTAGTGCTCACTAGCCAAAATGCAGGGGCACATTTTGGCTAGTATGCTCAATCAGTTGTATGCGCAATCAGTTGTTTTAAACACTAGTACCAGACTGGCAAAACAGCTGCACATACTTTTACGAACATATGCGCGATCAGCTGTTTATAAAATATTGATCAGTGGGCCCTCTTGGTCACGGGCCCCTTTACTGTCCAAACCCCTATAGTTATTCCACTGTACTAGATTTCATGTAAAGATATTTACAAAGGAATTACATAGCCCTTGACCATGAAAATCTATGATTGATGTTGATGATTGTAAATGTTGTAAATGTTTTTTTTATTAACTATTTTTCATGTGAATATTTTGTCTTCCAAATGCAGAAATCAGCTCCATTGACACATTATAAAATTTTAGATTCCTTATCAGCCTCTTCATCAGCCATTTGTTTCTGAATTTTAAGGAAGCAGCCAGTGTGGGTGTCTCTCCCCATGATGAATTATGGATGTGTGCTAGCCAGAGTTTTTAATTATCAAACCAAAGCATCCAGTGTATTGTTTGAGAACAGTTCATAACATACACAGCCAAATAAACATATACAAGATTCTTACAATAATATATGTCTATGTATGAACTGCTTAAGCCAAGAACCAATTTTAGCATTCCAGAACCACTTGACATGAGCACACCAACATAGGGAGTGTGTATGTAATAATAAAGATAAAAAGACAAAATAATAACTATGCACATTTTTACTGTCAAAGAGCTGCTATCACGTTAAGACATTAAATTAAATTAAAGATTTATATCCTGTAAGGTTTTAGTTGCCAGTGATTTGTTACAAATAGAAAGCTTTCAATAAATCAGAAAGGATGTTTTATTGTAAAAGACTCAGAATGCACTACATGTTTCATCTCTGTTCCTTCTCTAGGTAGAGATAATACAGTAAGGCCCATGGCCCTGAGAATTGTGTTCCCACAGTGGAGTTAAAGTACTACTTAAGTGACACTGTTTTATCATTTTATACCAATAATTTGCTTAAAAGGGCCCGCTGCCAGAACTAATAACCAATATAGCTAAACTGGTAACACAAAAAAACAGAAGCTCTTGGTATTACATACAATTGTATAGCAAAATACAACAAATAGTATATTGAATATATTGCAGCTATAGCATGGCAAGGGAGAATATGCAATGAGGTGACCAGAGGCTATCCATGCAGGCTAAAGAATTTCAACAGATTAATGCAAAGTGAGCCCATATGGGCCCTATGGCCCGCAGAGAAGGGGTGCATTGGAGGTGGTTTTTTATATGAAAATAAATAAGTATATTACATTGTGATGTAGTAATATATTAGTGGATAAATTTGCGTAATATCCAAACAGAAGCAATTCAGAGCGCACTCCAGTCTTAAAGAATCAAATCAATTTATTGAACATGTGACGTTTCGGTGTCCGTGCGACACCTTCCTCAGACGTACTGTCGCACAGACGCCAAAACGTCATGTGTTCAATAAATTTATTTGATTCTTTAAGACTGGGGTGCGCTCTGAATTGCTTCTGTTTGGATATTACTACCATTGGCTATGGTTTTTGGAGCAGCACCCAGCAACTTCAATAATATACTATAGGTGTGCGGGGGAACAATCTACTTTATTTGTGTAATAAGCAAGTTAGCAAAATACATTTTATTCCTGCAAGATTAATATATTTTTCTTTTTTCTCAGGATGAAATGTCCATTTTCTTCCAGTTTGGAGCTTCCATTAAGCAGCAGGCTATTGTCATGTTGAATATAATGGAAGAATATGATTGGCATGTATTTTCAGTCATAACAAGTACTTTTCCCGGATATCAAGACTTTTTAAGTTTCATTAAAACTACTGTGGACAACAGTTTTGTTGGCTGGGAAGTGCAAAATATGATTACATTGGATACATCCTATACTGATGCAAAAACACTAACTCAATTGAAGAAAATCCATTCTTCTGTTATACTCCTTTATTGTTCAAAGGAAGAAGCAACTTACATTTTTGAGGAGGCTCGCTCTCTGGGCCTTATGGGCTATGGGTATGTCTGGATTGTTCCAAGCCTAATACCAGGAAACACAGATATTATACCTTATGAATTTCCAACTGGATTAGTCTCTGTGTCCTATGATGACTGGGATTATGGTTTAGAAGCCAGAGTAAGGGATGGCCTTGGGATCATTTCTACAGCTGCCTCAGCCATGTTGGAAAAGCATTTTGTGATTCCAGAAGCAAAGACAAGCTGCTATGGTCAAAATGAACGAAATGAACCCCCTCTTCATACTCTTCGCAAGTAAGACATTTAATATTCACTAATGTTTTTCAATAAATTGTCAACACAATATTATTATCTACAGTATGTTGAGAATGAACACTTGGCTCACTGACTCTTTAACTTGGCTAAATTGAAATCTTTAAATTAATAACACACTGTAAACCAGAAGCTAAATCAACTGAAAGATTAGTTTCTGAAAGATGTTTCACAATCATCCAACTGGCTTTATTAATTCAGAATGACTCATACAGTACAACAATCTTTTATTGTTAAATACCTTGGAATTGGAATCAATCTACATGGGGACAACATGGTGTCAAATACCTTTCATTTATGGTGTCACCATGCAGAGACCCATTCCATGTGAGATATTCTAAATTGAGAAATACTGTCAGTTAAAAAAAACTAACCTTCCACTCCAGTTGATTTAAAGGGCAACTACGGCCTCTTAACAAGTTAGGGCTAAATAAAAGCTTACAAAATATTATAGAGTGGGTGTAATAATAAAATGTTTAATATACCTGAATATTCCTTTAAAATAGTGTCAATTTCTAATTAATGCTTAATATCATAATTATATCAATAAATACATATATGCTTGCCCTCTGCTTAATATGAACAGTACTAAAGTGCAAGTGCTATATAGCAAATTAGGTTCTCCAATATACTGTAGTCCACAAAGTGCTTGGAGAAAGTTCCAAAGATAAATATAAAGTGTTACCTGCTCAAAGGGACTCCCCATGGTACAAACCGAACGGAGTTTCAGACTCCCACCTTAACTGTTCTATTTTATTATAACGCCCACTCTATAGATTTTTTTATTGTCAAGGAAAGGGGTATTGCCTTTTCCGATTATTGCAAGATGTGGCACCCACCTTGTGGAGTAGAGTTGTAGTATATACAGCTTTTATAACTTATTGAATTAAATAAAGCTTGTAGTCTTTCGTTTAAAATAAGCTCTGGATCGCATATACCATGACCTGGATGAACCTTTAGAACCAACCTTTTCTAAGAAATAAAACCCATAATTTTTATATGATTTAAGACTATACAGTCCCATCTGAGGTTTTCAAGTGGTTACCACTTTAAATATTTTTGCCAGGCTTCAGGCCCCTTGAAGGCAAATGGGCAGGGAAACATTTCTAGTTTCAACTTTATTTTTGTTACTAGAGAGATTGGAGGCACCAGATGGAGGCACATAACCCCTTGGAGGTTTTAGATTTGTGTTCTTCTTTAAACTATAAATGTTCAGTTTAAGAAACCAAAAGACATTTTCTCTTGTTCTTATTGTTCTTTTGAAAATTGTACTTTATTTCCAATCTTATTGTTGCCTGCCACACTGAGCAGGAATTCAGACTGATTTATTGTCTTTTATATATTTATACTTCTATAAATCTGTGTTTAAAATAAATTTAGCATGTTTTTCTTGTACATATAATAAAATATACACTATTTGTTATTTAAGCTTTTTGCATTACTGTTTATATAGTCTTTGAATTCATAGTTAGTAACTTAATTGTTATTTATTTATAATTAATTTTAAATCGTTGCCTTGAAGCTAAAAAATAGATTTTACTCATTGCTAGAGCTTTGACAAAAAAAAACCAACATTTTTTCAGCTTTTATGTTGGAATTTATTCCTTGCTTCCTTAAAGGAAATATTTATGGTACAATAGAAAAAATAGAAAAGTCAAGAGGTACTGTATAATATTTATCCGATATTTGAATGGATTTAGCATCATCTGTGTCCACGTATTGTCAAAAAAATAATGAATACAATAAAAATTGTACTGGGATTGTGGAATCTCTGTATTTAAATTCCTTATAGTCCTCCCGAGGATTTTTAAGTTGCTCATTAATAGAGATAAAAAAAACTGGTATGTTTTGTTCTAACAGCAATTTCCAAGAACTTATTGAACCTAAAATCGAATTCAAACCCAATAAAAATGGAATTTTTCTTATTTTCAACCATGATTTTCACCTCTCAGTTATAATTTTTGTATTTTCTACCATGATTTTTTAAATTTTTATCGCAATTTCAGTAAATTCCGACTTTCTAAAAAGTCTGAAAATTTCACCAGATCCGCTGATTTTTTAAAACCAGCTGTTCTGAATTGGAACAAGGTTTTTTTCAAAACTCTCTACACAGTATCAGTATTTCTATAAAAAATGTTATTATATTTTTTGTAGTCCTTTATATTTATCATTTCTATTTTTCATTATTTCATTAGTTTTGTGTAGAGATAGACTAGAACTCGAACCCGAGTTTGAGCCGAACTATTCAAGTTGAAACGGACTCGGACTTCTTGAACTATCCTAGACCCGGTTTTTCAATATTTTCCGGACTTTCGGAAATTATCGAATGTTCGAGGCTTGCGAATATGCGAGTAAAATGTCTATTATACCTATACGCGTGTAAATATCGAATTCTCGAATCCGCGATTAAAATGTCTATTATACCAATATGCGTGTAAATAACGAATTCTCAAATCCGCAAGTAAAATGTCTATTATACCTATAATAGACATTATAGTAAATATCAAATATAGAATCCGTGAGTAAAATGTCTATTATACCTATACGCGAGTAAATATCGAACTCCTGAATCCATGAGTAAAATTTCTATTATACCTATACGTCAGTAAATATCGAATTCTCGAATCTGCGAGTCGAAAGTAGCGTGCGTGAGAGTAAAATCGAGTTTTCGAAAATCCTGGATTTTCGAACATGTTCTCCAGACCATTTCCCAGGTCCAACAACCATTTACATTAAGTTACCATTGATATTTTAATTGTATTTCATTCGAACTTTTCTAACTATTTGACTCCCATTGACTAATGGTCCATTTCGAACTTTCAAAACTTTCAAACTTTCCATATAGTTCGAAAGTTCGAAAACCAACCGAACTTTAATTGTTCGGCCATCTCTAGTTTTGTGGCATTTTTGATATTCTATTGCAACTCTTTCTAAACCTAACAGGGATTCGGTTTTGAAATGCATATTTTTTTTAAACTGTATATTTATATGCTTGGCTTTTTACTGTACAAGGTAATATAGTAATAGTAATATCATCTTCAACAATGAATGAAGAGATACTGTACGTCTACCAATTCAATCTTTTTACCATGGATGGTTTTGATTTTTTTGAATTGTGGATACCTTTTTGTGTTAAATAGAAATTAGTAATAGAAATGAATGAAATATCTTTTAATAATGAGTTTTAATAATTTTAACAAGCTCTACTTCTATTTTTGGTTTGTTATTATTAAGTGATTGCACAATGATTCTCTATTTTGTATCATTTTATGGTATAAATTAGAATTTTCCTTTATTATAAAATATTATCATTAACTAATCTCAAAAGTGATAATTGCTCCCATACACTGGCTTGAAAAATGCTTTGTACACTTTGGGCTTAACAATTTCTCATTTTATTGCTTACAAGTGAAATTCAGGATATAATAATTTAGCAGTTTACTTCACTAAGTTAGATGAGACAATCCATATGTTCAATGTGACTAAAAATATTTTAAAATACTAATAAAAAGTCTTAATCTACAGTTGTTTTCATAAAAAAAACTTTTTTTACTTATTACAGTCCTCAAGGTATTCCAGGAAACCAACAGTTTTAAGTGAAGACAAAGTGAAAAAATTGCATGCTATATTTTTTTTTGCTTAATTGTTAATTTATATGGTATGTAAGGCCAAGGTTCTATAAAAAGATCATCCTTCTTGCTAGTTCCTGGTCATTAGCACATTTGAGACAAATTTCCTCCATGACCTTCCTGGACTTTGCATTTTCCACAGTGCAGCAAAGCAAAGCCAATTGAATTATTGTTGGCTTTAACAGACTAAACATTTTTTGTCCATTACATGTTATTTCATTTACATTGACTCTATTGTGTTTCTTTACAAAAGTTTTAGCTTTTTTCTGTAGTGTTTTATTTTTGTCATGTTTAACTTTTGTCCTTTATCAGCCTAAAGGTGCCCTTTGGGGAGCACTTTGAAAGACTTTATTAGTAAACTGACTTTTGCATGGAATACTGTTTGATTAATTAATGACATGGATTGAGACATGTTGTCTTTACAAAATATAGTATTATCATTCCTGCAAAGATCTGAAAAATGTTTTTTTTCCTCTCTCAAATACAAACATACTCAATTACATATTGTTTTGTTGCATGCTACCTTTAGCACAGTGTGGGTAATAGCTTTAAAACGTTTCCACGGGCAAAACCATTTCTTAAATAACTGGCATGGCCCCTACTGCATGTCTAGCTGTAACTGCTAAGAAACTATTGTATGATTGTAGAAACAACAGAGAACTGGCCCATGATTAAAAAAAAATCAACTCATGACCAGAGTCATTCATACACCATGGTACCAGTTTATAATATCGGATTTAACTTTCTTTTTCTTTTTATTGTTAAAGGGGAAGTTCAGTGCAAATACATATGCTTTTCAGAAAAAAGAGCAGTACTTTCCGAATCCGAATCTGCCAATTCAGCATTTTGTTTGTATATAAATAAATGCAACCAAAATACTGACTTCCTGTTTGCAGGACCCCTAATAGAGACCGTTATGGTCTTGCCCTTGACCCAGTGCCTGGGTTAATTCAGTTGCTCAGTAGAGATCTGAGCATCTTTGACCCATCCAACAGCCAATCAGTAGAAATTACTATTAGGAACATTCCCAGGATATGGTGCATCCTGGGAAGAAGAAGGACTGTTAGAACCTGAAATGTCAGTTCACTAATGTCAACAGCAGGGAACAGCAAAGGGAATGAAATCAACTGATTTTTCAAAATGGGAGAGAATATGTAGAATAACTAAGAAGGTATTACACAAACTAACAATTTAACAAATATTGATAATTTCCACTGAACTGTCCCTTTTATGAGAGTTTTTTTTCTAACTCGTGTAAGAACTAGTTAAAAAAAAGAGAAAGATGATGCTCTGTAGTGTTTTGCATAAAATGATTTTAATTTTACATTAGTCTTTCTCATTATACTAATTCTTTGAGTTTGTGCATTTATGTTTTCATTTTGCCTCCCCAGATGGTTTTCTGCTACTTTCGGTAATTTGGACATTTGGAGATATGTGTTACAGTGGTGACAAGATTTATTTGTTAAAGGGAATGGAAAACAGTTGTGACAAATGCAGTTTACACAGCTGAGTTGTGATGAGCTGCTTTATAATAAGCTCATGGCTCCAATATAAAGATATATTTAACCAGACAGCTAGCCTATTATAGGTTAAAATGACTACCAAGGCTAGATCCACTGGTTTGCCTTTTCATTTATAGAAGACATTAAACATTAATATGTTTTTACAGATCATGCCAGTTTTAGGCTATACATTTCACACACAGGAATGAGGTAGGCATATGTAAAATCCTCTAAATAAATATTAACAATACCAGTCATGTAGATGTATGACTTCTTGTAAGATTGTACTATCAAATAACCAAAGTCTTCTTTATACAAGAGGATGCTTGTTTTAAAAATCTGCATTCAACAATATTGAAAAAACCTGGACATGCATCAAAATGTATTGATTATACAGCAGTATGTTTGCTGATCCAACTCTTAGATAAATTAAATTCTGCCAAGAACTTAATACAATAAAAAAAAACACTATTGTTTACATTTGTGAAGATTCTCATTGTTTACACAATGCAGTTTATTCCCTTTTTCCAAAATATCTCTTTAAAGAAAGGGAAGTAAAGGACATATTTAACCTTTGTTCACTGTATCTCTTTCTGCCACATTCAAAGTCTTCTTTTGGCTTGTTTGTTTTTTAGCATTTATTTGCTATAATTTGTAACTTTGTTTAGTCTTATATCCTCATATAGGAAAGAGACCCACTGCCATTGTATTTCAGATACAGATTTCAGATAATAGATTTTATTCTAACTGTGTCACCTTCTCAGGTGCTGGATTGGGATATTTCCAAAATATGGAGCAGGATCGGTGTGATCTGAAGGTTTTTCTATGTTTGTGCCAGTAAAATACTTGTGCAAAAACACAAAACACATCAGATCAGCTTTTTGTGACTCACTAAAGATGCATATTCTCACACTCACCTTCAGATACAGTAGGTGCACTGTTGAGAAATGCATTGCATAAAAATATGTTAAGATTATATTCACTTCATTATCAGATTGAGTCTGAACCCATATGAAATTGACATATTACGAGGCTATGTAGCAGTTCATTAAATACAGTACATGATGTATGGCTACATAGAAATCAATGCAGCCTGCATGATGCTTCTAATAAAAACAACTTCCACACTTTCAACATGTAGATTTTAGATGTGTTTGTGTCTTAAAGGGAAAGGGGGCCACTGGGCTGCCAGATCATTTGGTTTAGTAGGGACACGCCTAATAAATGTAATTAGTAGGGCTGTTCTGATTGCAATGAAACAGCATTAATTCTAATTCAGACATGTTGCATGTGTTTCACTGATGTGGCAACCCTGGTTACACCCTACAGCAGTATGTGCAATCATCTGGATAATTGTCCTCTATACATGGAATAGGGGGGACCTGTCCAATTTCCATCCCTTCAATAAGCAAATTAACACTTTGAGGGTGAAGCAATATGAGGTGCACAAGTTTGCCTGTGCTATTAATATGCAGAAAGCTGAGTGCATGTCCACCCTTTATAAAAACTTTCCATATATTATAGTCCATGCCCCCCCAGCCCCAACCTCTATAATCATATTCTCAGAAAGTCCCCCGATAGTTACTTACCTACCTCTTTCCTTCGCCACACTGCCTCGGTCCTCTGCTTGCACGGAATTGCAAGCAGGGGGCGGGACCAGCAGCCGCGTCTGTGATTGGCTGAGGAGCAACCAATCACGGACGCGGCTGCCTGCTGCTCAGAATGGCAAAGGAGAGAGGTAAGGTAAGTAACTATCAGGGCACTTTCTGAGAATATGATTATAGCGGTTGGGGCTGGGGAAGCATGTACTATAATATATGGAAAGGGTTTTACATATACTACTAGGGGTAGGGATACCAAAATGGGTGGGAGAGGGAGGGGAAGGGAGGGGGAGAAGGGCTGCACTGCGCATGCCAAACTTCTCCCAGAGGAGAGACAGGAGGCAGAGTCCTATATGGACTCTGCTATCCTCCTGGTGGGCAGTTTTTGGACTTTGGGGGGGGATTGCTGGAGAACCATTTGGAGTTGGGATGTAAGGTAAGGATATTTCTACACTACAGAATGCGGCCAGTAGTGATGGGGATTATAGTTTTTGGGGGGGACATGCCCTTTAACTAACTCCAGGAACCCAGTAAAAAGCTAACATCTGTAAAAAGTACAAGTAGAAGGGGTTACTTCTGTGCTCTGGTGTGATAGGAAATCTTTAGTTGGGGTGGCTGCAATGCAAGTTATCCACTGAATTGTGTATAAAATCTTTGAAAATCTCTTGCTTGTGCTTGGGGGTATGGGTAATGAAAAGCAAAAAATAAAAAATAAATAGATTAAGATCAAGATCTCTGTAAAAAAATCTTTTTAAAATGACACTTCCATGTATTAAAAATCTTAAAAAACTCACTTGTGCCTATCCACCACTAGGGGTAATGCAGGCTTTATTCTGTGCTGTTCTGATTTTTGCTTGGTCTGTTTCTACAAGTTTTTTGTAGTGCATTGATTGTTTTTAATTGCTATAATAAAGTTTGTTGGCAACCTTATTCCTGTGTGCAGAGGTTTTTGGGAGCTGTGCTGTATCAGAACAGAACAGAATAAAGCCTGCATTACCCCTAGTGATGGAGAGGTGTGAGTGCTTTCATATATGGAAGTGTCATCTTAAAGTGATTTTTTACAGAGATCTATTTTTTTTTTAACCCTTCCCCTACCCAAACTCAAAGCACAAGCAAGAAATTTTTATAGATCTGTACAAAGTAATAGCACGGGCAAACTATTGCACCTCATATTGCATCAGCCCCACATACTCTCTCCTAGTTCCTTGTACCCAATTTCTCCTACTTTCTATTAAGGCAAAAAAAGGCAAAAAAACATTGTCGAGAAACTCCACTTTTAACTGTGTTCAAACCAGATTTTCGAAATATCAACACGTTCTGCTTATATTCCATTTTCTCACCAATTTTGTTCCTCTCTGTGATCAGTTATACACCTGCTGTTTGTAAACACATTTAGCTTTTGATTGGTTCATGCTAGAGATGGCGTGTACAATAACACTACTGCTAACATGCATTCATACTGTATTGCACTACACTACTACTCGTGCTTGTCAGAGAAATGACCTTCATAACTTGCACAGACATCTGGGCATAGGAGTTTTCATTTTGAAATATAAAAGGAAAGTCTGGAGCAAGTGTGTATTTGATAAGCCGTCCATTTCCATTGATGAAAGCAATGCTGTCAGTCAGGACAGTGAGGTGAAGCTCTTCAAAGGCAAGTGTGAGCATTTACTGGACACTCCAAAAAATATATTAAAAGTAAAGGATGCGTGATATTTAAATTCCCAGCATATATTACAAAATAGTCTGTGAAATGTAAGCTCTAGGCTTGTAATAGTGATGTCGATAATGTTTATTTCCCTGTGATGCATTTTCTTTCTGTGCAGAAAATCTATACAATTGTCTCCATACAGAGCTTTGATACATGTTGGGCAACAACAGCAGATTTTCAATTTCAGAAATTGGTAATATATAGCAAGGTCATCAAAGTGTAGAAACAGTCACAAATCTCAGTGGATAAATTGATATCTATTTAATAAAAAAAGACAATATACTTGATATAAAGTAAAATTGTATTTCTTTTTACTGTAATATGGCAGAATACAACTATCTTCTGGAAAATGTATATATTTTGCTAATTTTCAAACATATCTGATCTGAAAAATTGTAGTGATCAGCAAATACCTACATGTCCTTGTTTTCTAGGTTTAACACTATACCCTAATAATATAACTTATTTTAGAGTTTATACCCAACAGATCAAAAAGCAATACTCAGATGGCCGGAACCACTTAAATGAGAAACTTAGGGGTGTCTAAACTGGGAATTAGTCTGAAAGTAAACTATAGAGGACAGGATGCAAGTATTTTTAACCCAGTCAAATTTGCAATGCCCTTGAATAGCATGAGTGTATCCTAAATAATGGCCCACATATTTAAATCTCTGCTGGCTTTCAACTACTCTAAGGACAAACATGTAAAATAAGGGGCAGCATTTAATGCAACTGCTATTTTCAGACCAACATTTAATCACATTGCCATAAGGGATATTTGAACTTGGATCTTGCAAAGTACATGAACACATCTAGATACTGTATAACCTCCACATTTTGTAAAGTGCATAGTTTGCATTAATATAGTATCCATAATGTATAACAATTTGATTACATTATGAATTGTCTATTCATATATAGCTATGCAGAAATGTATTCATTGCTTATTTAGTTATTCAAGAAATGCATTCATTGCTTTTAGAGAGTGAATTGTGCTATAATGTGATGAGAGTTTCAACCCATGTGCGCTACAGAAAAAGTGAAATAAGACTTTTGTGACAAGACTTCGAGAAAACCAACACTATTTTACTTTTTGTTAAAAAAGTGTTGCTCTTTCTCACTCTGGAATTCAGACACAAGACGGCTATTTGAAATTGACACAGCTCTGCCTTTATCTGCCTACTCAATCTATTCTCCCTAACACACTCCAACAAAAGGGCTTCTGGACTTGAGAATAGTGTTTTTTATAGCCAGGGGGCTAGCAAAAATATGACTCGTTGTTTTAGCCCTGCTGCCAATAATTGCAATGCTGAGCACTATGGTGTTTAAAACACAACTTTTCACAATTTCAATAATTACTTTCCTAATTTTGTAGTTTTTGTAAACTCATGAACCCCAGAGTGTGGCCATGAGGCAACAATTGTGGTGAAATGCTGAGATTATTTATTACAAAGGTTTTTTATAAATATATAGATCGCAAGACTCTATGGCCTTAATACAATGTAATTACGCACTTTATCAGGAACAATGTATCAGTCAAAATAATTTGTCAAGAGAATGTCCAACCACAAATACTGTAGTATCTAGAAGCAGGGCCAGATTTACCATTAGGCACAGTTAGCCACATTTGGTTCGTCTGTGGTTGCAGGGGCAGCTGTTAATCTCTGCTCTTTTTAAAACCCCACTTTTGTATGTTCATTTGCAGTACATCATTTTAAAAAAAGAACATGACATCCCCCGCTAAACAATTAATATTTTAAATTGTTTATCTTGTTGCCATTCAAAATTTTTGAACCTCCCAGAGGGTGAGGTTTAGGATTAGAGTTTGGGGCACAAAGCTCTTTATGGCAATAGGCTTCTGAGGTGAAAATCCGTCATGGACATAATCCCCTCATCCCAAACCTAGGAACTGCATACTTTCCCCAGAGACTCCTAAACTTACCACAATTATCTCTGCCAACTTTTCTCCTCATGTCACTTATTCTGGGTTGCAGCCATCAGTCATGGCCTTGATTAAGGCATTATAGCCAATGACTTATGACTGCATGAGCTTATAACAAGCTTGCAAAGTAGGTGGGCACTTCAGCAGAAGGGATTGTGGTATGGAGGTATATATAAAAAGTAAAAGGGTTAGTGTTGGGGCTGGAGTTCCTAGGTGGGGGGGGTCCTCTGCTTATTTACAATGTTTATATATGGGGTGGACATGTCCTTTAATAGACAATGAAACCCTGTAAAAAGGTCCTCTCTCACATATTAGTACCTAAATTGAGGAACTAAACCACTATATGTAACCAAATTCAGCAGAACAAATCTTCCAAAGTCTGGGTTCTCCTGGGTTCTTTCATTCTTTCATGGGGGGTGGGTGCGGGTAATGCTTTCACCCATCCAACAGCCAATCAGTAAAAAACATTACTGTTAGGAACATTCCAAGGAAGTGGTGCATCCTGGGAAGAAGAAGGACTGTTAGAACCTGTAATGTCAGCTCACTAATATCAACAGCAGGAAACAGCAGGGTATGAAATCAACTGATTTTTCAAAATGGGAGAGAATATGTAGAATAACTAAGAAGGCATTACACAAACTAACAATTTAACAAATATTGATCATTAACACTGAACTGTCCCTTTAATGGTACTGCGGGGAAAATTGGAAAATAATCAATAAAATATTATCCCCAATAAATATCACGCTTTCTTTTTTATGTAAAAAATAATGGCATAGACAAGTAAGAATGAATGGGAAAAAGCAAAGTTTTTTTGAACTATGATTAAAGTTGCTGCTTTCAAGGTTGAAAACAAAAATACGGTGATGGTAGATATATACTCACAGGTGCTCTACCCCGATCCTGTCCAGCAGCGCTCACAACGCTTCGTTCATCTCATGCACATTGAGATGTGTATTTGCTTACGACAAGTATGTATGAAGCAGGCTGCACGCTACAGTCTCTAAAATGATTGCTCTTCACACAAATTTCATCAGGACACACGGCACTGGTAAACGACAGACATGGACAAACCGAGGAACACAGGTGTGCCCCTGTGTTCCTCAAGTTTGTCCATGTCTGTCGTTTACCAGTGCCGTGTGTCCTGATGAAATTGTGGTGAAGAAAGCAATGATTTTAGAGACTGTAGCGTGCGCAGCTTTCATACATACTTGCTTTCAAGGTTGGTTGGAGCTCACAGGGTTAGTAAAGAAATTTTACAGGACAATTGGGGAATACAAGAAATATATCTTGATGTAATTATTTTGCAGTTTCACTGCAGCAAAGTACAAGTGGGCAGTTTAAATGGGCATTTAAAAAATGTAAAATGTACATAGTATATAAGTATATTGCAAACATACATTTACAACCGATCGTTCATAAATCTACAAATGTTCGGCCGTAGAATACCATTCGGTAGTAAAATACCACAATGGCATTCAATGGCCATTCAGTAATCTATAATCGCAATGGTAGATCTACTATAGTGATTGTAAATTTAAGATCACAATCATATAACGGTCGCTTTTGTTGATTTACGCCAACAATCGTATATTTTTACGATTGTGGGTGTAAGTCAACAATAGCAATCGTAGATCTATATTTGTGATCATCAGTGTAACACTATGAACGTTAAAGGAGCAGTATTGCTAAAAAAGCGATACCGCGCCCTTTATAAATATGGGCCTTAATGCTGTTAAAAACAGAAAGACATAGACATAAAAAAAATTGAGAGTTGAGAGAAGGCCCACGCAGTCAGAGGCTGATCACACGACTAAAAGAAGATCACATGCTACAACCTGCTGAAAACAGGAAGTGTTCAAGAAGTTACGTATATTGCGAATCCTTTAAATTTTAAATAGAGATGTGTTTTAAGGTTAAGGTATGATGGAAGGCATTTTATTTAATCTTAACTTGTTTGCCTTTTAAATCAGTTTATTGACTCCCTGAAATTATTTGCAATCTCCCTGAAATTAAGGAGAGCACAACCATTGCAGAGCTTATTGGTGGAGTGTTCCTAAACTCAGTGATATTGCAGCGTGTGTACAGTATATACATATTCAGTAATTATATTCACAAGCAGGATCATTTAGCTAGAGCCGCTATCGCACTGAGTAAATATCCTGATCAAGATTCAATATCGTGTTTGCTAACATGGGTAAATCCCGAAAAGAGGTTTACACAATGCAGGATTTTAATGCCAGCTGTTTTCTGGCATTAAAATCCAGGGCTTAAACTAGCGCAAACACGATATTAATTCCTGAGCGTCAGATGCAGGGGTGTTTTTTGCGTAACCTGCACATCTGACGCTAATGTGGAGTTAATGTCACACTAACCAGTAGTGAACCGGTTAGCGCGTTTAACTCCATAAATTTGCCAGGCGGCTCTGGGTAAATCAGCTCCAAGGAATCTTAACTGATTTCTACAATAACCCTGGTGAAATAAAGCCAGAGACTTATTGATAATCATTCTATCACTCCTTTTTTCATTTTTAATTTGTTTACTGTTATTATAATGTTGTCTCCCCTGGCTGAAATTTCTGGATGACCATTATGTAAAATGTTCCATTGCTGTTTTTCAGCTATTGTAGAACTGACTTTGCATTGAGCAGACCCTGCCAGATTTCACTGTCTCTAATTAGCTGTGCTTTGTGCTGTAACTGTGCAAAAGGCGTGGTACCAGATGCCCAATTTAATCATTGCCATGTTTCTACAGGAACACAGTTATTCTCAAAGTTTTACAATAAAAAGAAAGATTCAAAACTTCAAAAAAATGTGTATGATTAATATGTGACATAGAAATAGTTTTTAGCTATATATCTAAATCTATAAACAAAGCAAGGAAAAATGTGAATGATGTGAAATATACTTTAGTATGAAAGCATTTTTGGTCCCTTCCATATGGCATCCTTTGCAGAATCAGTCAGGCATCTCTTTGGTTAACCAGGCTAATCCAAGCCTTTGATGTCCTATTCTCAGTGACTGATCATTCAAGTCCATTTTACTGTCTTAGTATATACAGTATCGTTTCAAGGCACTGTTGTATATTCCTTTTGAAGTATTGTTCATAGATTTTTGATGAGGATCATGTCACTACGTCTTCAATAGGTTATTTTTTTTATTTTATCTTAAGCCCACAAGAACATTAAGTTTAATTAAATGTTCCCTCTTTTATATCAGTTATGCTATTCAGAAATTGTGGATCAATGATGAGGAGGAGGTGTAATATAAATTGATGTGTCTGATCAAAAATGGTATTACAGAAACAACATGCACATGTTTTCAGTAATAAAAAGATATTCATTCAGCTTTCAAAGCCCCATTTATTTCCAAAACCAAGTTTATGTATTTACCATGTCCTGCAACATCTAAATTTGGTGACTATAGATGAACACTGGGTAGTTTTTCAGCTTTTCTTTTTTCAATCAGTGTTCAAAAATTCCCTTAATTCATACACATCTGGCATCCATTTTATATTATATCTTAATGATTCTACATAATATATATGATCTTTTATTAAAAAGGGGAACAGAGAAATCTTTCATTAGGACCCTGTTCAGGATATAGAAAAAAAAATAGAGCTGTGTAGAAATAGCAACATTTGACAAACTTTGAAGAGGCAGCAAGATTCTTAAAGGGGAACTTAAGTCTCCACACAACATTGTCCCGATAGACAGAGAACAATTACAAATATACAACAAGCTGTGTCTAACCTCTCCCTTTGGTGTGGCTGATGGGTGATTTATGAAATTAACCAGTGGGTACAAGAGGTGGGAACTGAGTCCTACTCGGACCCGCATAAGACACAGAACCCCTTGGTTCTGAAATCCAAATGTTCCATCTGAAACCAGGCACTATCGTTCGGATTCCGGGACTTTGGAACGTTTTTTCGACGGTTACCGAATGTACAAGCTTATTTTCGGTAAACCTTGAAACATTCGATAACCCTCAAAAAATACCATTGGAAACTTAAAAGTAGTTTCAGATCAAACTTTCAAGGGTTCTCGAATGTTCCATGTTATTTTAGAGAGTTACTGAAAATAATCTTGTACATTCGGTAACCCTCAAACTACGTTCCGAATCCTTGAAAGTAAGTTCTGTTTTTGGATTTTCTGATCTTCTGGTTCCGAGTTTCGGCCATCTCTGGTGGGTACTAGAAGTCAGCTCCCATAATTACAAAACATAATTACACGTTTAAATGATCCTGTTCGTAACAATGATATACTGTAATTCTTTGCTTTTCATACAAAAAAGAAAAGTCATCTTTGCAGTGTATTTCTTATATAGCATGGAAGTAAAAAACAGAATAATTAAAAACAATAAAAATTAAAAGCAAATCTGGGGAATGGAACCTGCAACCTTATTTAATCAATCTTGCTAAAAGCAGAACCTAATACCAATATCCCGTTAGAGCTGCCATATAGAAGTTTAGAAACTTTTCCTAGGAACATAATGGAAAGGGGAAAAAAGCCTGGAGATTTAAACCCTAGATCACATGGGCTGTGTGTTTCTAAAACATGTTTTTATATTGGCAAACTACTGCAGCAAAAGCAAACATTTAAAAGCTTTATTTTTTGGTAGGTACAGAATTTAAAAAAAGCCAGTGAAACAGATTATTTTCTATTGCAGAATTAAAGGGCATGTCCACCCCCAAAACCAACTTTGGGGGTAAGGTAGGTAACCCCTACCCACCCCAACTGTCACCATATTTAATTAAAAAAATCCCCACATTTCTACTTACAGTGCCTTCTCTCCCTTGCAAGCAGGGGTCGGACCTCAGCCGCATCTGTGATTGGCTGAGAGGCAGCCAATCACAGACGTGGCTGACGTCACTGGAAACACCACGGGGGAGAGAAGGCTCTGTAAGTACGGATCAAGGGGCTTTTTTAGAGAAATATTGCGGCAGTTGGGGGCGGGTAGGGGTTACTTACCTTACATCCAAAAGACTACATGCTAGGTGCAACAATAGCTGAGGATGGATCTGGATGGTGGGAAGGGGGGGAGGTTCTGCGCATGCCCCAAACCTTGATGAGCACGAGGATTCAGCTCGGATCAGATGCCTCACAGACAGCTTGGACTCTTCAGTTTCCTGTATTTTGAAAAGGCATATCTTGGGAACCATGAGGAGCAGAGATGTAAGGTAAGATTTATTTTAAACTACAGAATGGTGCCAATAGTGGATTTAATTATAGTTTTGGCGGTGGACGTGCTCTTTAAAACTACTGTTATTAAGGATGATGTGTTGGTATTCTGTATAAATAAAACAAATAATGTAGAACTTGGAAAATAAAATAACACAAACAAAAATAATAAACACAATTTCACATCAGCATGACTGTTTGAGGAAGTTATTATTTCAAACAAACTTCCTTTTTTAATGAGTAAGAATTTTGGGTCTGTTGCAATAAGAGGTGCATTTTAACAAAATATCAGAACTTTTGTTTTATTACTGGGGTCTTTGTTAACAGAAGTTTTTATATCATTAATAAAGAGCCTCCTGCCATATATTCACTTGGGCATAATGTTTCAAAACCTTTAGTGACATTTCTATCATATGGTTTGAATGTTTTTGCCAAAATGTATTTGATTTTGGTGAATTAAAAGTACTGTCTAGGAGTGAGATCTCTATTTGAGTGGATAGCTGCCAGATATCATTTGTTTTATAGGGATCTCCATTACTGGAGTCCGCTGCAAACTGATTGTTATATACAATCGGGATGTAAAATGAGGGGATAGATTTTTAACCTTTTTAACCTTGTCAACTAGGCTACTGGTTTGTGATAATATGTTTGTAGCATAGCAATAACTAATCTTAAAAAGTTGCTGTATTTTAACAATTAGAGGAGGTAGCCCCATCTCAAGGTTTCAAAGACATTTTCAAAGGGCACCAACTGACCCATCATTTTTTTGGTATAATTTATAATATCACATACTTGTCTGGTGTTGTCTGACACTTGACGTCCAGGGATAAATTCCACTTGGTCTTTATCAATGACTTTAAGTAAAATTGTTTTTAATCTAATGACCATGGTCTTAGCTATAATTTTGATATCATTGTTTAATAATGATATTGGCCTGTAATTGTTTAAATCGTGTTGGAATTTCCCTGGTTAAGGGAGAACTATTTGACTTGAATTAATTCAGGAGCGAGGGATATGTCTTTCATAAAACACTGTCCTAGCCAATGTAGATACAGTATATATTTTTATATTGTTTTTGAAATGGGAGACAGTGGACTCGGAGATTTATGGGGCTGTAAGAGTTTGAGAGCAGTGTAGAGTTGAAAATGGTTTACCTATGAATTACTTTTGGTAATCTTTCAGTTGGGGAACAGATATTGTGAGAAGGAATCTAGCTCTTTATGTAGATTTTGTGTCGGTGCTAGGAATATTTCCTTAGTTTAATAATAATGGAAATTTCAAAATGATATCCCCTGGGATGCCCTTAACAGTTTAGTGACTGATTTGCTCTTTCTGATTCCAAATACTGCTGGGGTTCTTCTGGGAGCAAAATTTGTAGAATCGACTGCAGGAGCTATTTCTGTATGGGATTTGGGAATGTCTTGCATGCGAACGTTTGAGCGGTGTGACCTGTTCTCGAGATCTTCCAGCCAGTCATGTAATTTATTAAAGGATAAGTGAACTATAAAAACAAGTATAGTTTAATTGTAAGAGACAGGTTTTAAAAATCTTTCCCCCCCCCCATGGTCCCTCCTGAGCCTACTTGCATGGCGCGGCGCGATGACATCACATGCGCAGGTGTCCGTGCACGAGCGTGCGCCGTGATGCTACGAGTGGGCATGGACACCACAAGCACTGATTTTGGGGCTAAAGAGAGAGTGCAATGAGCCAACTCTCAGAGGGAGGAGTTCAACAGCCTTACCTTCATCATCCAAGATGTCAGCAACTTTACACACACGCAGGTAGGCTCAGAGGTACCTAGGGGGGGAAAAGGTGGGGAAAGAGTTTTAAAACCTGTCTCTTACAATTAAACTATACTTGTTTTTATAGTGCACTTATCCTTTAAATTAGTTGTAGGATTTTGCTTTGCTTTACTGTTTTTTACCCTATATGGTGGGTATGTAATGTCCATAGTGCTGTGATGCCCGTCTTGTATTCCAATTTCTTGGGGATACCTACTGGTAGATCTGTGAAAATGTAGTGGGTGTAAGCAGAGTTCTAAATCATGCATCCACCATGTTCAGCAGTTTGCGAGTGCCCCTAAATATTAGCTTTTCACTGGGTTACTACAGTTTGAGATCTAATTGGTTGCTGCATATTAATAGCATGGACAAACTTTTGCACATCCTGTTGTTTCAGCTCCTTTCAGTTTTTCAGGCTTTAAAAACTCATTTGAGAGAGAATGAGTTGCAAAATTGTGGGGACTAAATAAAAAACGATACTGTAGTTGGAACCAGAACAGAAAATGAACAGAGCCACCTACCATAAGACAGTAAAATAGCATCACTTTATTATTGATGCCAGAATTGGATTTTATATCCTTTGGCTCTGTTTTGGCCACCAGAACAATGGTCTGGACCCCTTTGGCTCTGTTAAGGCTGCCGGAATGAGGGCCTGGACCCCTTTGACTCTGTTCTGGTCACCAGAACAGGGGTCTGGATGCTCTTGGCACTGTTCTGGCCACCAGAACAGGGGGTCTTAATGCTTTTAGCTCTGTTCTGGCCACCGGAAATGGGGTCTGGACCCCATTGGCTCTGTTCTGGCTGACAGAAGAGGGGCCTGGACCCCTTTTATCTGTTCTGGCTGTCGGAACAAGGGTCTGGATGCTTTGCCTCTGTTCTGGCTGCTGGAACAGGGGTCTGGACTATTTTGTCTCTGTTCTGGCCACCAGAACAGAGGTTTGGACCCCTTTGACTCTGTTCTGGCAGCCAGAACATGGATCTGTGTCACGAACTTACCTGCCGCTCCGGTCCCGCGCCGCACTGCACTTCCGGGTGGGCGGCATCGTAGACATCATGATGTCACGACGCCGACATGCCGGGCGGCGCGAGAATTCAAAAGCGTTGCTACCCCTGGCTCCTTGTACTCACCTGCCTTGGATCCTGCTCCTCTCCTGCTCCAACTACTTACCTTTCCCGCTCCAGAGACTACCTACCTTTCCTGCTCCTGTGACCACTTACCTAGCCTGTTCCTGTGCCTTACCTTGCTTGTTCCAGTATTCAGCCTACGGTTCCCAGCAGCACCTTGTTCCTGTTTCCAGCCTACAGTTCCCAACAGCACCTTGTTCCAGCATTCATCCTACAGTTCCCAGCAGCACCTTTTTCCAGCATCCAGCCTACAGTTCCCAGCAGCTCCTTGTTCCAGTATTCAGCCTACAGTTCCCAGCAGCACCTTGTTCCAGCATCCAGCCTACAGTTCCCAGCAGCTCCTTGTTCCAGTATTCAGCCTACAGTTCCCAGCAGCACCTTGTTCCAGTTCCCAGCCTACAGTTCCCAGCAGCACCTCGTTCCAGGAACCTGCCTACAGTTACCAGCAGCACCTTGTTCCAGAATCCAGCCTTCTGTTCCCCGCAGCCTCTGTGTCCTGCATGTTTTTGGCTCTTTTTGGGCTGCTGGAACAAGGGTCTGGACCCCTTTGGTTCTGTTCTGGCTGCCAGATCAGGGTTCTGAATTCCTTTGGCTCTGTTCTGGTTACAGGAACAGGAGTCTGGACCCCTTTGGCACTTTTCTGGCTATCGGAATGCGGATCTGGATCCCTTTGGCTCTGTTCTTGCCACCAGAACAGGGGTCTGGATACTTAGATCTGTTCTGGCTGCTGGAACAGGGGTTTGGACCCCCTTGGCTATGTTCTGGTCATTGTATCAGGGGTCTGCACCCTTGTAGCTCTGTTCTATGGGATTCTGTTTTGGGTTCTGGAACGGGTGTCTGCAGACGGGTATCTGGGATCTCTGTTCTGGCTGCTGGTAGCAGGGTGTGATTGGTTGAAAATAACAGCATGCTACTGGCTATATTAAGCTGCCATTTACTGACAGATTACTTTAATATTTTTAAATAGATCCACGATCCATTCACAAATACTGTTTTTTGTAAGTCTTTACTAGAAGAAAAATGTAGGCACAGATCAGTAAAATGTGATCAGTATTGATCACATAAGTGTTATTTAGTGCCATGAGAGAAAATACCAATGGAGAATTTAATTTTAAAAATGTACATTAGTGCCTATTTTCCAAGTTTGTTATCTTTCCCAAAAATGAACTTATGAGAAAGTGAAATTGCATTATCATATAGCAGAAGGTGCTTAGACAAACAAAATAGGGGATGGGGCTGTTGTATTTCTGAGATAGAGGAGTGTTTAGGGTGTTGTTCAAAATACTTACATGCATTTGTCCCTTTTGTGGGTAGTTGCTGGCCATATCTCTGTTTCCACTTTGTATGTGGCATCCTGTTTTATTTAGAAGTTCCTATTTTTGTCGATTTTGAACTTCAAGCAGAAATATTATGAAAAGAATTAACATTAAATTCGCCACACGTGCCACTAAAAGTTTCTGAAAACATTTACATACCATTCAGGTAGTACCATCAGACGAGCTCACATATTTTAATTTTAGTTTCGGGGCATATCTCTTTTCACTCTTTTTTTTGTTGCAAATTTTATGAAGTCTAAACTTCATAAAATGGTACAAAATGAAATTATCTTGATAAACCACACATACAGGGTTATTCAATAAAAGTTCTTATTGTTAAAAATGGTGCAAATTTTGCCCCAACCAATCAGATGTTAGCTTTCAAATGTTAAATAAGTTCTGGTTGTTTTCTGGTTGTTGAAAAATTATTTTAACGAAAAGATTTTATTGAATCTCCCTGTGTTGTGCTAAAAAAAATTATAATTCATACCTTCAATGGTATTTATAAAGGATCAATATTATTAAATACTGATACATTGATAAAATACCAATTGTAAAGTAATGTTGCATCTAGTAAAAGAATCGATATCAGTATGCGATGTGGCATCTCTTTTCTTTTTACGCTGTCAACGATATGGACGGAAAATTATGCTACTAGCGTTATGGTAAAATACTAATTGTTATAATTGGTGCAATACTATCTATTAGCTCACTATTTAAGACATGCTAAAGAAAATGGAGAACTCATCCACAAACATCTTGTGGCGGAACTCTCCTGTTTTAGGTGGAGGTCTGTGCAGGGGAGGGGGGCAGCGGGTGTAAATGCCCCAAAGGCATGCAACAAATTTAACTAAGGTGAAATGCCCAAGTATTCTGCCTGAGAATTGCACATGTATGGGAGCTTGGTCAACAGTCATTCGTTGATCCGCCAGAATGGATCAATGTACGATTGTGACCATGCACCCATAAACAGGAGATTCTCAGCTAGAGTGCTCAGCCCGAGTGAAATTCAGTGTGTGTATGGGCCTTTAGAACACTCTACAGGAGAGTAGTAGCTAGGAAACTGTGTGTGTGCGCGCAAGGATTATCTGGATTATAATAAACTACACAATTAAGCCCGTTAAATTAACGGTGTTAGACATTAAGCCTGTGACATTAACATGTGTAATGCACACAAACACACATATGCATCTATACAGAGAGACATTCATGCAAGCACACACATACAGAAACAGACATACACAAGTCTTTAGAAACACTCATAGACATACACACATGCATGCAGATATACACACTCTTACATACATGCATGTAGATACACACATGCATGCAGACAGACACACATAGAGACACACACACATAAAGACAGACATACTCATGCAGACAGTCACACATACACACATGCTTGCAGACAAATACATGCATGCAGACACAAATACACGCATGCAGACACACATACACAAATGCATGCAGACACACATGTATACAGATATGCACTTGCATGCAGACATACACATACATGTGAAGACAGACACACTCATGCACATGTTACCCCTGTACCCTATGTCCCTGTGTAACTTTTCCAATGCTCCCAGTTACCCCCTTCATTCCCTATTATCTCTTGTTATGAAAACAGTCACCCTTTGCCTATGCCTAAAGCCTTATGACCCCTTGCAATACCATTGAACCCAGTAACCCTTCCTGCAGCCACCCCTCCCCTGTCCTGCACAGGACAAGCAGTCACCACATCCTTTTCTGCACCCCATATACCATAATTATAACGCACCCAGTTCCCTCCTTGCACTACCATAGCACTTCATAATAGGAGCTCACCCAGTCTCAGTGAAACTGTCACAGGTCATCTCTCCCCTGCACTGCAGCACATGGGAATTTGATTTATGTGCTGAGGAGGTCACTCCAGTCTTCACAATTCATTTCTTCAATTTGCAGTTACATTACGGCTCACTATGTAAAAACCGGAACATTTAGGTTACTTAGGCAAGGCAGCTTAATGTTCCATATTTTACATAATGAGCCGGAATGTAACTGCAGGGTGTTCCGGTCCGATAACGATCAGACATCTAAACATTACCACCATGCAATGTAAAATCCGGAAAGTGATCGGATTTTGCCAGTTCAGTTTTGGTCCCAACATTTATTTTTGCCGAAAATTGTGTTCACAGTGTAGTTGTCAGTTGGGCATCATTTATGTGTACTAAATTATTAAGCTGTAAACCACAGGGTTATGTGTTGTACCTACATTTATTTAATCCATTTTTAAATGATTCAGTGGGTGTAAAAAGCTATTTATTCTGTTTGCTGATTAATCACTGGGCCCCAAAAACAAAGAAAATCACTGGGCCGCACAGCAAAACCATAACCCACAAGAATAAATAAAAAAACGTAACTACACCCCCTCATGTTTTCTAGACCACTAGATCTCCCCTCACATAAAAAGTGTTTTCTAGGTAACCTCATAAAAAGAGTCCACTAAGAAACGTACTACTGTCAAAGCTACCTTTCTAACAAATAGAATGAGTACATAGTGACAGACACTAATGGCTACATATACACATATGCAGACACAAAAACACATTTTTTTTTTTAAAACACATAAACATGATGCGTCTTCTGTCATAATTATTAGTGATAGACCCAAACCCAAGTTCAGACCGAACTTCATGAGTTCGGTCGAATTTAATCAAATGTAATGTTCGAATTTGGTATGCCTTGAATGTATTATTTGGTAGCCCGCGAATGTAAAATTCGATTATTGATTACGCTTGAATGTAGCCTTCGATAACCCTCAAATGTAGCCTTCGATTTCTGTAACCCTCGAATGTAGCGTTCGGTAACCCTCAAATGTAGCAGTCAATTTCAGGTACCCTCGAATATTGCCTTACAATTCGATTTTCCATAACCCTTGAATGTTACCTTCGAATTTGATTTTCGATAACCCTCAAATGTAGCCTTACAATTCTGTAACCCTTGAATGTAATGTTCTTTTTTCGGTAACCCTCAAATGTATCGTTCAGTAACCCTCAAATGTAGCATGTAGAAATCCAACAATTGCCAGAACATTAATGGTAAGTTACCATTGCAATTTTATCTGTTATTTATCCAAACTTTTTTAAACTATCATCTTCAATGGGTTTGTTTCTGAACTTCCATACCGAGTTTTTCATCTCTAATAATTATTTGTGTTTCTTAATTCGAATCATTCAATCAAGTACAGAATATCTTTCAAATCAAAGGTTCATAATAAAGCAACCTTTTTTCTTTCAGATTTTTTTAATATTTATTTAATTTTTATTTAATACCTACTGCCTAAAGTGTATTTATACTAAAAATTACTTTGCCTCATATTAATAAATAAATTAAATAAACACAAGCACTAACTATGAGGTGTGTGTTGCTGTATGCTTTCAATCAAAATCTAGCTTATAATAATGGTTTAATTATGGAACAGTAGGGGTGTACGGTAGTTTTATCCTAAACCTCGTTTCATTGTAAAACTACTGGTTTTACCACTGAAAAAAAACCGCAGAAAACTACAGAAATTGCAACAGTTTTATTTCCACATCGAAAATTCACAGTTTCAACATAGAATTTCGCTTTCAACTGTAAATTCTGTATTGAAATCTTGTACTGTTCAGGAAACCCTGGCAGGTTAGTGCATCTCTCATCTTTCTTATAGAAAGCAATTATACACATAAATTAAAAAATTGTTAAGTGTTTATACCCATACAATATTCATAATAAATGTGCTTAGATTGTAAGGTCTTCCTGAGTTTCCTCCCGGGCACTCCAGTTTCCCCCACATTCATAAAGACATACTGATAGGTTGTATGTGTCAAATAAATGTGCTTAGATTGTAAACTCTTTGGGGTAGGGCCTGATGTGAATGTATACATGTAATTGTAAAGTGCTACAAAAGATGTTGGCGCTAGATAAATCAACAATAATAATAATAATAGTAGGGCAGTTTACAACAACTTTCCTTTGAAAGGAGTAATATGAGGCGTGGCTTCAGGAGAGGAACTAACTTGAGGAATCTGAACAAATATGAAAATGGTACGTGATATATACAGATATATCATTTGTGGGAAAGATTTACCCCACCATGAGACAGGCAAATGCATAGCAGGTGTTGTGTCTTGTACTAATAGAAAGGGGGAGACAGATATAGGGAACTTAAAGTGAAATGGATGAAATGATTAGAAACAATGGCACCTAAGGGATTGATTGAGATGTATATATTCACATGTTTTCTGTAATTGATTGGGTAGAGCTCCCTGTAATTGACTGGGTAGGGTTACTATAGAGACTGGGAGGTGGGGATTCTGTATATATGTATTTTTGATGTATGTGCTTCAGTTGCAGATATATCTTGTGTGATTGGAGATAGCCAAACTCGTATCCTGAGCCAGTGATTGGGTTGTTATGAGTACTAGTGAGGTCTGCCAAAGAACTAAAGAGGTGGTTTTGATACTGTATGCGTTGGCTCCCTCTAGGAGCGTAGATTTAGATTGGCATACAGTACACATTTCTGTAGAGAGTGTTTTTATCATTTCATAATTTGTGCATTTAAATTAACACAATTTAAAACTTTGCAAAAATGGGGGTTAAGGGAGTTAGAATCTTAGCATGACCTTTTAACACTAGCAAATTACAGGCATTGAAGTAACACAGGGAGGTAGACCAATATTTACCTAGAGACACAAGCCCAACATTGAATCCCTGCAAGGGGAGAGATTGCATTTCTCATTAAATAGACACCTATCAGAGAGGACAAGATTTTTTAAAGTATATTGAATCGGGTGTGCTGTGCTACTGTACTTTTAAAAACATTTGGAAATGGTGCAGTAAAATGTCTGTAATGACTTAAAGGATGAACATGATATTTAAGTGCAGTGCAGCATTCTCCCTTTCGTATTACTCTTCTGAAATTGAAGACCATGTGACTGGCATTCGAGCAAACATTCTGAAATCTTGGTTTCAGTATGAAATTTCAACAGTGAAAAATGAAATTTCCTAGCAACATTACATTTTTTGTTTTTCCTGAATTTAATAAGTATCACATACATTCACAGGTCCCCAAGATCAAGCTTATGGCTTACCTCTTCATAGAAGGTCTTCAGATTTGTTTAACAGTGTCAAATACACATACAAGTATGCTTGGACCTTCTAATAATGTGATCTAAAATCCAATATAGGGGCGTAACTACAGGGGAACAACCACAAGGGGGCCCCATCTTCTTATTTTTCCTATGACAAATATAGCTTTCTCCCTAAAAACCACTGTGGATGAAGCATGGATAGGTCCCCATCATCGTTTTGCTGGGGGGCCCAGTGATTCCTAGTTACACCACTGTTCCAATAGCTTATTCCCTAATATTCCTTCTAAAAGCTTTTCTATTAGGGAAGGGAAATATATTTTACCTGGGTGGCAAATGGGTCACTTTTTAAATATAAGCACAACATTGCAATCTGCCAAACATGACCAGATACCAAGGAATCCAAACCCAGTGGCCTGGCAAGTTTATCTCCTTTAGAACTCTAGACTGAATACTACCTGGCTAACTAAGTTTGTTCCCTTTGAGGAGGTCTAATCTATTTTGTGCTTCTACTGTACCTGGGTCTATTTTTAAATTAGAAGTTTGTACATTATAAAGGATTCCCTCATTTGCTAGCGCTTTATTGATTTAAACAGAAACAAAAAAGGGGTTTAGACATTAAGCCATCTCTTTGTTTCTATCTACCAGTTTTCTACTTTCCAAAAGTAAAGGACTTAACCTGTGTTTTATTATTATTTTATCTAACAATTGTCATTGTGATTGACACAATATATTTGCCTCCTTGTACTTTTGAAAGACTTCTAGTGACCCTGAATGCAGATGTCTCCTTACACATTACAGCAGTTAAAATGTTAAATAACCCAATTTTCAGTATTTTAATAAACAGTGTAACTTTTTTACAAACCATGGTTGTTTTTTTAGCTGCAAAAAGGAAACATAAGTCTCTTAATAAAGTGTCAAAATTATTTTAAATATTGATTCAGTTCATTTTTCAAAACTTACTGGGGCAAATTAATTCATCTCTCTTCAAGAATGATGTGAAGCATATACAGAAACCATTTTTGTTATGATGAACTGGGTTTCCCAGAGGTAAATTTGCATTTGTTTTGTGATTGCCATAACTGAATTTGTTTTCTCATTAGCTAGTGAATGGTATATAGATTGATGTGCTTTATTTTTCTTTTGGCAGATTCATGATAAATGTGACATGGGAGGGCAAGGATTTGTCCTTTACAGAAGATGGTTATCAAGCAAATCCAAAGTTGGCTGTCTTACTTCTGAATATGGAAAGAGAGTGGGAGAAGGCAAGTTCACAAAGGGTTAATGCTTCTATTTAAAGGAGAACAAAAAAATAAAAGCTAAAAGCTGGAAAACTAAAATATCAACTCTAAAGCAGAAAAACTAAAATGATTCTGCTTTCCAAGTTTCTAGATACTTTTGCCAGAACAAGGTATGGGAGGTATTTGCTTCCTCCCATAGAGAACACGCCCAGGTTCATTTATATAGCATTGATCCGCCAGCTATTAGAGGGTCCATTTGTTACACAATATATGGCAGAGGTAATTAAATCTGACCAGGGTTGGATTTATCGTGGGCACATTAGGCACTTGTCTATGGGCACCTGTGGTTGCAGGGGCGGATTTAAATCAATCCCCTTATGTTGTCATTTAATTTGCAGCACATCATCAGGGAGATACAATAACCTTGTTTTCCTTGTAAAATGAACGTAAAACCCCCACTACCCGATGCAATACAGGGTAGCTCGTTTTGTGCCGGCTGCGCCACTTCCAATCTTTTTGGAAGTAGCGCAGCTTGTCTGTTCCAATAAAAAACGTTAGGTATTGCGCCTCTATTTTGCTTACCATTCTTTTGTTGCAGGCATTCAGTCCCTGCTACTTACCCATGCATGCTCCTGTGATGCAATAATGTGTGTGGGTAAGTAGCGTGGCTGAACACCACAACCAATTATTGTATCTCCCTGCATGTTTTTAAAATCATGTGACATCCCTTGTGGTACAGTTAATAATTTAAACAGTTCATGTTTATTGCCTTTTCCAAATGTCAACATAATATTGTCTGTTTTTCCACCCCTGTGTTGAGGGGCAGGGTCAAGGGCCCTATTGGCTCCTGTGATCCAACCCCAAGTCTGACAGTTTTCATCTCAGACTTCACATAATAGGGAGGTGCAGTAACGGGATAAAGTAATCCCTTTGTGAGACTTACTGCGTTGTGGATCATGGTCAGTAAGGAGCGCCCAAGTGTCATGGGTACACATTAAATTTCATACTACAATTTAGCACAAAACTTCATTATAGTAAATTTGTAGGGTGGACTGCACACGTTCTGTGTTCTGTGTAAAACCACAAACCTCATATTACCTGGCTCACCGTCATTCCGGGAGATGGAGAAGATGCAATACTAGGGTTTTGGAGGGCAATTTGTCTGCAGGGTTGGACAGTTCTTAAGAAAAAAAATCATATAATGGGCCAATTCATACACAAAATGAAGCATATAATATGTTTGTGTCTTTTTATTTTTTAGTATTGTCAGCATTTCCCCTTTATGGGATTAAATGTTATGTAATCCTATCTAAGGAAATATCTATTTGTTTATGGAGAGATGTGTTTTTAAATGGTATATTTTTAGAAGAGATTTGTAGAACTGTGACCACTCATTATGGCACATTGAAAACATTGCAAAACCAGAACCAAATCAAAGCAACACTTCATTATACATTTAATGGCCTTATGAATCAATGACATTAATTTATCATGGTATTTGTGTTGCTGTAATTTCCATGCATCTTTTGCAGTGCTTCTGATATAATGTGCTGCCCTTGGGATTCACAGCTCGATGGGTGGTATCTGAGCTGCTTGATAGTCCCTATAAAATCATTTTCTTTCAGGCAGGTGTTAGAAAGTTTTAGAAATCCAGCTAGTAACTAAAATCACAAGAAAAAAATGACTGCCACTTGCATATATGAACCACTAGCAAAATACCCGCGCTTCGCAGCGGAGATGTATTCAAATAACTTTTTTAGTAAGAAAGCAATAATGTATCAAGATTGCTGTATTCACTCGGCAATGTCAGATACTCACCGTTACAGGTGGAATTTCAAAACGAAACCTGCTTAACTTTTGTAAGTAAGGTGCAATGAATGAGCCTGCCAAATTTAAGCCATCTGCCTCCACGGCAAGTTGGAGAATTAGTGATGAGTGAGTGAGTGAGTGAGGGCTTGGCCTTTTATTAGTATAGATTCAATGATTTTAATGGATGGACTGAAAATACTGTCATGCTTATTCAATAAAAGTTATCATTTAAAATGGTGCTAATTTTGCCCCAACCATCAGATGTAAGCTTTCAAATGTTAAATAACATCTGATTGATTGGGGCAAAATTAGTCCATTTGAAAGGATAAGAACTTTTATTGAATAACCCTGTGTATATTTACTATAAATAGAGAAGGGCAAACCCCCCACTGTTAAATGTTAGATTAAAATTTTGCTGTTTTAAAAAAATGGTATGAAATAATCAGGGTTATTCAATAAAGTTCTTTTCGTTAAAAATAGTGCTAATTTTGCCCCAACCAATCAGATGTTAGATATCAATATTAAATAAGATCTGATTGTTGGGGCAAAATTAGCACCATTTTTAACGATAAGAACTTGAATCTCCCTGAATAATTTTTTACAGAAATCATATATAGTGTAGCGTAGATAGAAAGGATGGGAGGGGGGGGGGGGCTTCACACAGATCTAGGGACAGGAGCTTAAATCCTTTTAGGAATTGCTTCAATGAAACAAATTATGGGCCCAGCATTTGTTGGCACTTATTAACGCTTTCATGATCCAAATTGTTGGTACATATGGGTTTTTTTGTTGGTGCTGCTTTTGTTTAAACTGTTGCCTTGATACAAGTTTATTGAAATACAGCTCGATCAAAAGGACAAATCCTTGCGTGTTGCAGGAATACATATATTTTATAGTCTTGACATATGATGGCCATACATGTAAAAATATATCAGTGATCAGTGCAGATAATATTGTTACAATATTTTTTTGCATTGTCAGATAATTAAAGGGCATGTCCACCCCCAAACTATAATCCCAACTCTGGCCCCACCATGTAGTGTAGTTTAATCCTTACCTACATCCCAGCACCATAGGGTTCTCCGTAGTGCCCCCCCAAAGTCCCAAAAACTGCCCACCAGGAGGCTGCATGGGTACACATTAAATTTCATACTACAATTTAGCACAAAACTTCATTATAGTAAATTGTATTGGGTGGACTGCACACGTTCTGTGTTCTGTGTAAAACCCACTAACCTCATATTACCTGGCTCACCGTCATTCCGGGGAGAAGATGCAATACTAGGGTTTTGGAGGGCAATTTGTCTGCAGGGTTGGACATGTTCTTTAAGAAAAAAATCATATAATGGGCCAATCCATACACAAAATGAAGCATATAATATTGTTTTGTGTCTTTTTTATTTTTTTAGTATTGTCAGCATTTCCCCTTTATGGGACTGTAAATGTTATGTAATCCTATCTAAGAAAATATCTAATTTGTATTATGGAGAGATGTGTTTTTAAATGGTATATTTTTAGAAGAGATTTGTAGAACTGTGACACACTCATTATGGCACATTGAAAACATTGCAAAACCAGAACCAAATCAAAGCAACACTTCATTATACATTTAATGGCCTTATGAATCAATGACATTATATTTATCATGGTATTTGTGTTACTGTAATTTCCATGCATCTTTTGCAGTGCTTCTGATATAATGTGCTGCCCTTGGGGATTCACAGCTCGATTGGTTGGTATCTGAGCTGCTTGATAAGTCCCTATAAAATCATTTTCTTTCAGGCAGGTGTTAGAAAGTTTTAGATAGAAATCCAGCTAGTAACTAAAATCACAAGAAAAAATGACTGCCACTTGCATATATGAACCACTAGCAAAATACCCACGCTTCGCAGCGGAGAGTATTCAAATAACCTTTTTAGTAAGAAAGCAATAATGTATTAAGATTGCTGTATTCACTCGGCAATGTCAGATACTCACCTTACAGGTGGAATTTCAAAAGAAACCTGCTTAACTTTTGTAAGTAAGGTGCAATGAATGAGCCTGCCAAATTTAAGCCATCTGCCTCCACGGCAAGTTGGAGAATTAGTGATGAGTGAGTGAGTGAGTGAGGGCTTGGCCTTTTATTAGTATAGATTCAATGATTTTAATGGATGGACTGAAAATACTGTCATGCTTATTCAAAAAAAGTTCTTATAATTTAAAATGGTGCTAATTTTGCCCCAACCAATCAGATGTAAGCTTTCAAATGTTAAATAACATCTGATTGATTGGGGCAAAATTAGCTCCATTTGAAAGGATAAGAACTTTTATTGAATAACCCTGTGTATATCTTACTATAAATAGAGAAGGGCAAACCCCACACTGTTAAATGTTAGATTAAAAATTTTGCTGTTTTAAAAAAATTGGTTATGAAATAATCAGGGTTATTCAATAAAAGTTCTTTTCGTTAAAAATAGTGCTAATTTTGCCCCAACCAATCAGATGTTAGATATCAATATTAAATAAGATCTGATTGTTGGGGCAAAATTAGCACCATTTTTAACGATAAGAATGAATAATTTTTACAGAAATCATATATAGTGTAGCGTAGAAAGGATGGGGGGGGGGGGGGGCTTCACACAGATCTAGGGACAGGAGCTTAAATCCTTTTAGGAATTGCTTCAATGAAACAAATTATGGGCCCAGCATTTGTTGTCACTTATTAACGCTTTCATGATCCCAAATTGTTGGTACATATGGGTTTTATTTGTTGGTGCTGCTTTTGTTTAAACTGTTGCCTTCATACAAGTTTATTGAAATACAGCTCGATCAAAAGGACAAATCCTTGGTGGTTGCAGGAATACATATATTTTATAGTCTTGACATATAGATGGCCATACATGTAAAAATATTATCAGCTGATCAGTGCAGATAATATTGTTACAATATTTTTTGCATTGTCCGATAATTAAAGGGCATGTCCACCCCCAAAACTATAATCCCCCCAACTACTGGCCCCACCATGTAGTGTAGTTTAATCCTTACCTCACATCCCAGCTCCATAGGGTTCTCCGGTAGTGCCCCCCAAAGTCCCAAAAACTGCCCACCAGGAGGCTAGCAGGTCCATATAGGACACTGCCTGCTTCCTGGCCTCCCGGAGATTTTGGCCATGCGTACTGCAGCTCTTCTCCCCCCCTCCCCTCCCTCCCTCTCCCTCCCTCTCCCTCCTTTCTGCTATCCCTCCCCTAGCTTCAAACCCCTTTATGGCAGCCTTCCCCATGTCCCCCAGCCCCAACCGCATAAATTTTATTTTTAGAAAGCTCCCCAATCTTTATTACTTCCCTCTCCGCTTTCTACCGGAAATGAGCTGCCAGCGCCCGCTCCGTGATTGGCTGCCGCTCAGCCAATCACAGACGCGGCTGCCGGCCCGCCCCTCTGCTTGCATTTCCTCGCAAGCAAAGGGCCGGGAGCGCGTCGGAGGAAAGAGGGGAGGTAAGTAGAGTTTGGGGGGCTTTTTAAAAATAAATAATGCAGTTGGGGCTGGGAGCCCATGGGGACGGCATATAAAAAAATAAATATTAGGGTGGACATGCTCTTTAAATTGGACCAATTTTTTTGTGTCTACACACAAAGGGATTAAAACCTGAACTATGTTAACCATGTTGCAATGTTAGATAAATTGAGAGGGGGATATTTTCAAAAGGGAACTGTGATCTCCTTACTTTATTTAAAAGAGCTTTCTTATCACTTTCATCCATTTGCTATGGAACCATGACTAAGCTGATCAGGTGAAACTCTCAATCATTTCAGAAATACTGATAAGACAAAATGAACGATAATCTATTTTATCTTTATTGAATAATCTTTTTATTGTTATCTTGCTGATAAGAAGACAGTATTATCTAGTGGGGATTGGTGGACCAGTCTTCTGTGGGCACTTGGCGAGCGTGCATTTGCCACAGAGAAACATAGGGAGAAGATTGGGGGAGTTAAAAGGCATGACCTTAGCCCACACCTGAAACTCAAAACACCTAGAATAGAGCTTTTGGAGGTAAGAATACAACGAACACATGCAATCATCTTCTAAGATGTGAAAAGCAGCCACATGAATAATTGAATCATCTATTGGCCTGCTTTAAAATGCCAGTTTTTTTTTACATTACTGAGAAAAGCTTCCTGCTTGGATTACCCTGATGCAAAATTGAATAAATCATGGTGGGGGGGGGGGCAGCAGCACCACACAGAGTGCAACTGTTCACTCTGGATTTTGGTATAAAATGATATATTACAGTAGCAGACTTGAATATAGAACTGTTTTGTTGAAGATTTCTCAATTATTAAGTTATTTGCACATGATATTGTGTTTTTTTCAGATGGATTTTTCAGAATAAAATGTGATGTATTTTACAGATGACAGAAATGTTAATACCATTCTGATAATCATGAAATACAGTTTCATTTCTTAAATGACAAATTTTATATAATAGTATATAGGTAAACCACCCCAAAAATGCAATAGTTAAAAATCCAAGAAATGTAAGTCAAACCTGAAATTTTGCCTGATGTTCTGTTACTTGCTTTTTGGTTCTTTAAGTTAGCAGCTGTCATTCATAGATGACATCACAGCCAATGACTGAATTCTATTACCCTAGCTGCCTCCTCTAATGTGTAAAAGATTGTAAGGGAAAAAAAGCTTGGAGAACTTGAGGAGGAGGCGAAATCTTTTGAGGAACAGGAAAGGGGGAGGAATTATTTATATGAAGTTAGGTATACATATCTTTTTTACTAATCATCTCTTTGGGCCGCAACAGTAGAATTTCATCCAACTCTTTTAAAGGGAATCTCCACAACCAAAACTAAAATTTGACCTTAAGCTAAGCACTCCCCCAAACCTAAAGAATGCTAGGTTAAAAATGCTGCCAAACACTCCAAAATATACCTACCCGCACTTGATCCCTCACATCTATTCTGCTGTTGCTAAATGCCTTTTTCTATGCATACAAGCAGCAGCACAGACCAGACAAGTAAAGGCCATGACATAAGCATTACAGCTCACACTGATGGGCGCTACTATGAAGTCAGTGAGAGTTAGCAAGAGATCAGGTGCTGGTACATATGTTCAGAACCGTCGAGGAGCATTTTTAACCTAGAGTTCTCTAGGTTTTGAGGGGTGCTTAGCTTAAATTAAAATTTTTGTTTTGGAGGTAGAGATGCCCTTTTTTACATTGTTGGGTGAAATCCTACTTTTGCGACCCAAAAAGATGATGAGTAAAAAAGAAATGTATACATCCCCATACTGTCAAGCCACCTATTACCCCCATAATAAATATTTTAAAAAATTTAATTGCATTTATTAAAAGTTTCTATGAATCGATATATTTTTACAGCACTTGTATGGCGTATAGAGGAATGTCTACTAATGTATACAAAGCATAGCATAGTCATGTCCGGGATTTCTTCCTTTTTTTTATTAACATCTGGACTTTTGTAAAATGTGCTGGTCTGAGTACACAACAGAGCCAGTTTGTGATAACAAACTGTATATAATTTGTATTTCTATGAAAAAGAAATGAGAAATTCTGTTACATCAATCTGTTAACACCACAGCACAACTCTGATTCACCACACAGAATTTCCTTCAAGAGCTTTTAACCTGCTGTCTGTCTTTCTGTTGTCATACACTTTTAATTCCTGCAGAGTGCATAATGTTAGAAAGAGGAAATGTGTCATCACAGATATTTCTTTAGGGAGACACCAGCTGGCTCAAGAAGGCGATCCGCTAACTGGAATAACACACTTGTGTCCGATAGTCTCATTGGGACAGCAGTGTTTGCTTCTGAGAAAGTTGCTTTTCTTCAATAGAACTTCATAAGAGCAGTTGCATTATTTTTATCCATAGATCTTTACAGCCTGTTTGTGTATTTTTGTGTGTGGAAAATAAAGGCATAGTGATACGGTAGGTAAGACATAATGAAAGACATGTATATAAAATATATACTAACATACTACTATATCATTTATATAAAATATAATTAGGGAGATTCAATAAAAGTTCTTATCGTTAAAAATGGTGCTAATTTTTACCAAACCAATCAGATGTTAGCTTTCAAATGTTAAATAATATCTGATTAGTTGGAACAAAATTATCACCATTTTTAAAGATAAGTACTTTTATTGAATCTCCCTGTATATATTGGGGGGTGGAGTCTGAATGGCAATGTGGGTGGTTGCGTTCTGAGTGAGCTCCTTTCCGGATGACTTGATAAAACGTTTATTTTAGGGTTCCTGGAGTCCTAACAAATCTTTTAAAGTTTGAATCCCTGCAAAAATGACTTGCCTTTATCCTTTTTTATAGCCTTCCTTTATATTTTTAGTGCTGTCAGGAACATGATCCCTTTGTGCTTTCAGTGCTCAGTGTCACTAGATCTCCTCATGTCCTGTTCAGCTCACTTCTAGTTAGTATGCATGTCTCCTCTCTATGTATTCACCCCCTCCCAAAACTGAGGTACTGCTTTAGATACAGTGCTACTTTGGGACTGCAGCTAACTGCAGGATTGGGCTTATCTGCACAGAAAGAGCACAGAGAAACAGATAATCTTTATTCTATGCAGTGACAGAGAGATAAGCTTTACTTTTATAGAATGGATAGTGTCTACATGTAGTGTGCCAAGGGGAGGGGCTGGGTGATTGATAGTTCTTTACTGAATAGCTGTGCCCCACCCTCTTTAAAAAGTAAAATTCCCAGAGCTAAAAAAAACAAGGGATAGGAAGGTCAGAGAAGAAGAAAAAAGCAGATTTAAGATTGGTGGTAATTAATTCTAATTACTGTGTAATTAGTTAAAAAAATGATTTGCCACAGTTTGCATGTCCATTAAACTATGGTGATATACAGTTCTTAACAATAAACCACAGTGTTTAAACACTAAAAGCACACTGCAGAACTTAATGTACCTAAATAAGCATATCCATAGGTAAGGTATCTAGTTCAATGTTATGCTGTTAAAAAGTATTTCTGAGGGAGAGGGGGGGCAGGGGGACTATCTGCAATGCATTTTGCTGTAATGACTCAAACAAGGTAAAAGTTAGAAGATAGTTATTTTTTGTACAGATATGCACCAGTATTTTCATGGGAAAGTGGGGGATACTTTCCTTTCTGGGACCCATATAATAATCCCAGGTTTCAGGCATCTACAGTCTTACTTATTGGGAATATAATAGTTAACTTCTCTAAATCAAAAGTAAAACATAGATTAATGATGGTTTATACCATGAATATATCAGATTCAATATAAAGCAATCTCACATATTTTTGGAATAAAAGTGAGGAGATATTTCCCTTTTCCATGAGCCACTCTAGCTCCTGACTTGCTGTTCAGTATGATAGATCCATCTTTGTTGCTCCAGCTATGCCATCCCAGGTAAGAGAGTCCGATATCTCAGAAATACCTTGAGATATAAGAAAAATCGACAAGAACACCATAAAACTTAAATAACAATATGCTTGGTCATGGTTTACAAATGATTGACTCCTGTTCTCAAATAGTTTTATTTGCACTGCATTCGTCTCACTCCAGCACTTATACCCATTCCATTGTATCTGTATGTTACCCACCTAACTAGATTGTAAGCTCTACAGGACAGGGACCTCCTTTCCTCTTGTGGCAAGGCTCTAATACTTATATTTATATAATTTATATATTTATGTACTAAACTATCTATGTATTTATCCCGCTTGTATGACTTTATTGTATTTTGTTACTGTACAGAGCTGCGGTCCCAAGTGGTGCTTTATAAATAAACTATACATACATACATACACTCAATGACACAGAGTGGTTTATCCTTTTCTAATGCAATTACTGTATAGAATGTACCTGACCCATTACTGTATAGAATGAACCTGACCCATTAAAACTCTGGTTTATCTGAGCCTCAAATCTGGTAAACTTCAGGGATGGGGGTGGGGGTGGGGTAACACAATGGAGGACTCAGTATCACACCAACTTCTCCTTTGACGCATATTGCACCAACTACCCCTTTAACATGTATCACACCAATTTCCCCTTATCGCATATCGCACCAACTTCCTCTTTAAGGTATATCGCACCAACTTCCCCTTTAGCGCATGTCGAATCAACTTTCCCTTTAGCATGCAGCGCATCAACTTCCGCTTTAACGCACAACTTCCCCTTTAGCACCTAATGCATCGATTTCTCCTTTAGCGCATATCGCATCAACTTCCCCTTTAGCACCTATCACATCAATTTCCCCTTTAGTGCATATCGCATAAACTTCCCCTTTAACGGGTATTGCATAAACTTCCCCTTTAACGCGTATCGCATCAACTTCCCCTTTAGCACCTATCGCATCAATTTCTCTTTTAGCACATATTGCATCAACTTCCCCTTTAGTGCCTATCACATCAATTTCCCCTTTAGGGCATATCACATCAATTTCCCCTTTAGCGTGTATCGCATCAACTTCCCCTTTAATGTGTATTGCATCAACTTCCGCTTTAAACCATATCGCATCAACTTCCCCTATAGCGGTTATCGCATCAACTTCCCCTTTATGGCGTATAGCATCAACTTCCCCTTTAAGGCGTATTGCATCAACTTCCCCTTTAAAGCGTATTGCATCAACTTCCCCTTTAGCACCTATCGCATCAACTTCCCCTTGATGCATTGCATCAACTTTTTTAGCGCGTATCGCATCAACTTCCCCTTTAGCGCCTATCACATCAACTTCCCCTTTAACGTGTATCACATCAACTTTCCCTTTAGCGTGTATCACATCAACTTCCGCTTTAGTACCTAGCACATCAACTTCCCCTTTAGCATGTATGCTGTTAACTCCCCCTTCAGCGTGTGTCGCATCAACTTCCCCTTTAGTGCCTATCACATCAATTTCCCCTTTAGCGTGTATGGCATCAACTTCCCCTTTAGTGTAAAGCACATTAACTTCCCCTATAGCGTGTATCGCGTCAACTTCCCCTTTAATGTGTATTTCATCAATTTCCCCTTTAGCGTGTATGGCATCAACTTCCCCTTTAGCATACAGCGCATCAACTTCCCCTATACCGCGTATCGCATCAACTTCCCCTTTAACGCGTATTGCATCAATTTCCCCTTTAGTGCGTATCACATAAACCTCCCCTTTAGCACGCATCGCATCAACTTCCCCTTTAGTGTGCATCGCATCAACTTCCCCTTTAACAATGGGGTACAACAACTCACATTAATTTTTTTTTTTTGTTCAATACATTTTTATTGTTGTAGTTTTTTAACAGTATAACATAAAATATTGGTCAACATACATTACTGTCATTGGTGCGTTCAGTTAACATAAACATAAAAAATATTTTTTATAGTACTATTGTTTCTTCTTATTGCATCCTCCATTGGCTCTGCAACTGGATACCATCCGTTCGTTGGAGATCTTATTGGAAAATATAAAAACACAGAGATACCTGCCTAGTAAGACATAGTTGTGCCCCGTGGCTGCGCATCCGCCGGTACCCCCAGTATATTGGAACTAATCGGTTCTTGCGGTCTGTGGTTGCATTATTAGAACCCATCTTTCCCAGATTTTAGTCCAGTTTCTCAGACTGTTCTGAGATGTGTGTACCATGTGTTCGCTGTCATGTACCCACCATACTATAGTATTTCTAGTAATGGCACAGATAACTTTTATCAGTGTATTAACATATTTGTTGTATTTTGCGACAGGGAGGTTGAATAGGGCTGTACAAGGAGTTAAGGTAAATGAATTTTCAATTACTTCTTTTAGAATTTGTTCGCAGGAGTGCCAAATAGATTGGATTCTAGGACATTGCCACCAGCAGTGTAACTGATCTGCCGATAGCTGGCACCCCCTGAAGCATAACGGTGATAAAGTAGATGAGATTTTATGCAAGGAGACCGGGGTGGCATACCAGTTGTACCAAATTTTATACAATTTTTCTTTTAATAATATGTTTGAGGTGCATTTAGCTGATGCCAAGAAAATCTGTGTCCACTGTTCTTCCTCCAGTGAAATTTGAGATCTCTCTTCCCATTTTATCAACGGGGAGATTTTCATAGGTTGGGTGTTGTGCCATATAATTTTGTAAAGTTTGGATATTGTGTTTTTGTGTATCTTTGAATAGGTACAGATTCTTTCGAATTCGGTTGGGTGGGTTGATGTGCAGTTTGCGAGGGTTTTCCTTGTGTAGTGGAGAATTCTGGTGTAGGGGTACCAGGCTGAGGTCTGGAGTTTGAATTTTGTTTGGGATTCTTCCCAGGTCAATGGTTTGCCTGAGTTTGAGGTGATATCTGGTATTCTCATAATCTCAAGCTTGGTCCACATTTCATCATCCACCACAGATGGTTTGCCTCCGAAGTAGGGAGTAAAAAAGAGAGGCATACATGGGGATGGGTATTGAGTGAGTTTAAATTGTTTATTGCATCTATCCCATATTTGAAGGGATGTACAGATGATATATTCGTTATGGGGGAGATGCCATTTTCTATCCCCGGGTCTCACCCACAGCATGGAGTACATGTGGAGGGGAGAGAACATCGTATTTTAGAGATCCACCCATCTTATCTTTTTGAAACCGTTGGTCCATTGTGTTGTCTGAGCTATCCTAGCTGCTAAAAAATAGGAGGTTTATGTTATATGAGGTCTCTCAGTGTTACCGTGGTGTATGCATGGTCCGACCATGAGATCTCGGAAATATATGGTTTCTGAGCTGCGGGGAAAGAAGAATATGGTCAAGTCTGGTAAAGAGTTTGTGGACTGTTAAGTAATAGGTGTATTCTCTCAGTTTCGTTATGCCAGTCTCCAAGGGTCCACCAAATTGTTAGTTGTCAGAAAGGAGTCGCCCCCAGCTACAAGTAAACCGGTTGCATATTGTGTAATTTTGGAGTTTAATTTGTGGTAAAATGCTTTTTGTGCGGAATTTGGAGCATATATATTTATTATGGTCAGCTTCATGGACTGTAGCTGGCCATTCAGAATTATATAGTGCCCATTAGTAAGTGGATTCTTCAGTGAACCCCAGTGAGTTCTGGATCAGTATTTCCACCCCGGCTCTCCTTGAGGGTGCAGAGGCAAAATATGTTTGAGTGTATTTTTTACCCCAGTATTTCGGGGTATGGCCTGTTTTGAAATGTGTTTCTTGGAGTAATATGATATCAGGGTTTGGTGTGTTATAGTATTTCAGTGCCATTTTTCTTTTTCGTGGGGAATTTAGACCTTTAACATTATGGGAGAGTATCACTACATCGTTAGTCATGGTGGTACATCAAGGACAGCGAGCTGTGCTATAAAGATTGTTGTACTTACGGTTGGTGTATCTATAATGAGAGAGGAAACTTGTCTTGTTGGAGTATATTTTGGGGGACCCGCCGATGCGCCACCCCCAGCACGCCCTGAAACAAATATGATATTCAAAAAACATAAAGGATGAGAGTCAGCACTGAACGTTAACAATCTCTGCAATACCTTACAAACCAATAAAAAATAGCAAAAACTATTTACAATTAAATAAAGAAAAAAATAAAAATAAAACCCTTGGGACCTGTCATATTTCGACAGAGTCCGGTGGATGGGTAAACACGGTCCCATCCCTAGGGATTACCTAACACTGTGAGTATACCTGAATAAATGGTATACTAAATGGGGGAGGGGTCCGAGCCCTGGAAATCTCGGTGATAGTTGCCAGGGGTAGGGCGGCTCGGCTCTGTGGATGGATAAATCTTAGTTGTCTGGGGGTGGGGGTACTCATAAATTTGTTAACAAATAGATTTTATGTCCCTCCACTCTAATGGGGACCAATTTTATTGTAGGTCATCTGTGGTCTTGCCTTCTTGTTCATAGTGGCGGGTGTTTTCCGGGGGCTTGTATTTTTGGTTATTTAACCTAGGGCTCCACCAGGTGATATAGATACAAGTGGATATTAGGTTGCCTAGGGGCTATTCCATAGTGCTGTTTGTTGAAGCTTTAGCCTGTTATTGTTACCTTTTATGATTGGGGTTAGGCCTTTGGATTCTAGAGTCCTGTGTACTTATGCCACCAATTGGCTAGTGTTATTTAGGTATCTAATTGCCTTATCGTTGGTTGGCACAGAAGGGGGGAGAGTCTTGGGCTTTGTGGTATGCCCCTGAGGGGGGGTTAGCAGAGGGTAAAAGGGGTGAATGGGATGCTGGAGGGATGTAGGGGTAGTGGTCTCCAGCTATATAATAAGGCATTGTTTGCAGAGGAATACTCCTTGCTTTTCTAGAGAGCGTCAGGGTTCCGGTGCTTTTTGAGATGAGAACAGATTAAATTGTCATGTGTGGTACTCAGATTTTTAGGCTATAATTACATTTCAGTTTCCAGGTTAGCTGGAGCAATGATTATCAATATTATGGTTTTGCTCTGGTGACCTTAGTTGAGAGCAGGGTGGTCCCTAGTTATGTTACTCAGCCTTCTCTTTTTGATTCCTAGGTCATCTGTCCTGTAGTATCATTACTGGGACATAAGGATAGATAGACCAGAGTGTGGTAGGTCTTTTAGTGGTCGTGCTCCAGGTGTTGTTTTTATAGGGTTATAGTTTTTGAGAGGGTACACATGATCGGGTCACCATATACAGATATTAGAAAAGACAAAACCTTAATACATTTATGGTTACCAGCATTAAACTTGCAGCATTGACTCCCAGTGCCTGGGCAATAGTCGCCTGGGCCCCAGTCCTCAATTGGGGCAGTAGGCTCTCCAGTTTAGAGTTAGTCTCCTGGCAGTCGGGTCCCAGTGATCCCTGGGGAACCCGACTTTCAGGCCCTCTCTGGTAAATAAGGGAGAAAGGCTGTATATAGCGGTCGGGTTTCGGGCTGTTGTTCAGGTGCCCTGGGTCTCTCAGCACTCCTGTGACCAAGTCAAAAAGCTTTATGCCCCGTCGCGGGCCATTTTGTATGTGAGTTAATTGGGGGTTTGAAAGGGTATAGGGGGGGGGGGGAAAGGGGGTGGGAGAAAAATGTTGCCTGTATGTAGGCCATGTCGTCTGTATACTGCCCGAACAAGCTTAAAGGGAGGTATAATACTTGCTGTTTTGTTGGGGATCAAAGCGGACCAGGTTGTGGCTGGAGGTTAGCCTTTGGAGATCTTTGTTGCTTCAGTTTTACTTGGGACCATGTTGGTGAGGGTGGTGGTTTTCTAGGGGTGTCTTGTTGGCCTTTAGGAGAGGCTGTGGGTATGTCAAGGCATCTCAGAAACCCCTCTCCCTCCTCTGGTGACGTGATTGAGATCGGGCGCCCGTTCTTCATTGCAGACAACCTGAAGGGAAAGCCCCATCTGTATTTAATACAATGTTTGCTCAATATGTCGGTGATGGGTCTCATTTCTCTCTGTCTTGCCAAGGTTGAGGGAGATAAGTCCTGGAATAGTTTTACTGTTGCTTGCTCGAACACGATGTGTTCTATATTTCGAGCCGTGGCCATTATAAGTTCTTTTGACTTATAGTAGTGTAGTTTGCAAACCAGGTCACGTCGCCGGCTTGGGCCTAAGTGTCCTGTGAGCCCGGTCCATCCGGAGGTCTATTGGAGCGTCCTTTGGGAGAATGTGGAGGAATAGGCGGGTTAAATATGAATCAGCGTCCGTTATTGTCTCTGGGACTCCTCTGACTCAGATATTACCCCGTCTGGACCTGTTTTCGATGTCCTCCTGTTGAATCAGGTAGATATCCCTTCTGATCTCGGTGAGATCCGTCTCCACTTGCTGGCAGTACGTTGATAGTTGGTCAGTCGTGTTTTCCAACGTAGCAACCCGGTCCCCCAAAGAGGCAATCTCCGCCTTGACCTCCTTTATTATTTGTGACTGTGAGGTCTGGATGATCTTTTCTATATTTTGATAGAGGCTGTCCAAGTCCTTTTTTGTGCATGGTATGGATTCAGCAGAGTCCTCGGTATGGGAGCCGCCATCTTGGGGGCCGCATGGTGTAGAGGTAGGAAAGTATTCTGTGAGGTCCGGTCTGAGCCCTGCGGGTTTTTTCAGTGGCATTACCAGTCCGGTAGGTTGAGTGGAGATTTAGGGATCTTTTAGCGTGGTGTTGGAGTCTTTTTCTTGCCCCAGATTGCTAAAAGTGTGCTTAGTGAGCCGGAGCTGCTCTGAGGTGCGACCGCTCACATGTTCGGTTGGCTCCGCCCCCCACATTATTTTTTTTTTTACTGCAATCGATCAAATTGAATTATTGATACACAATATCCCCCAGAAAACACAATTTGTTTGCAAAAATGACACATGGAAAAGTAAGGAGAGTGAAAAGAATGTGTACGTGGCCTTTGTGGGGAAAAGAGTGAAAAATGAGCCCCTTACAGTGCAGTTGTATTGCAGTGTGGCAGCTCCATCCCATTTACAGTTCTTATTGTCTTTACTTAAGTAAAATGGAGTTTTTTTACTTTGTGCTGCACAAATACATTTTCCTTAGCCGATTGTGATCTCCATTAGTAGCTGCCTGTACAAGTACAAGAGACTTATCTTGGATTGGTCAGTTTACCTATCAATCTTGACTCTGCGCCAGCCACAAATGAGAGGAGGTGACCAAGTGTATGGTCACATGACATTGTTACATCACATGGTCTGCTGTTCCTCATGATTGACAGCTCTACCCTCCTATTACAGCCACAACAGTACAAAATGAAGCAAAGCATTGTACTGCCCTGAATAATCTGTGACATTTGGAAGGTGTGCAATTAACTTGATTCACCACAAGATGGCAGCACACAGGTTAATTAATTTAAAAAATGTGGGGAAACGGGGGTACGGAGGCATTTTTGTAAAGTTGTAAAGTACTCTATGCTTTATCCCAGGTCATTATACATAAATGTACCAAGTCTCATGAAAATTGTCCCAGCCGTTAGGAAGTTTATCTGGAACATACAAACACACATACACAAATACATACATACATACATACATACTGTACATACATACATACATACATACATACATACATACATTGACTTTTATATATAGAGAGAAGTACAAAAAATATGGTACCAGTTGATTGTCAGACTGATTTTTTTTAGAATTCTTAAATGTTTTAAAGCACCATCTATCAAACTTTTTGGGAACAAATTTTCAATTTTCATTTGCACATACCATGCGCTCTATTCTATCTATCACGAAGCAACACGTGCTGGGGAAAGTTGGCAACCACAGATGTACTTTTCTTCTGTCTATGCCATAAAGGCATTAGCATATGAAGGGGTGAAATTGGATCCCATTGCATTACAATACAATTATTTTTTTGTAAAGTTTCTCATTTATCCAGGTCATGGTATATCTGCTGTAATCACTTAGATCAAATGGACTTAAACTTCAGTTCTTGAAAAAGTTTTGCTAGTCATCTAACTGGCTTTCTCAATTAATTCCAAGTCCAGTTGATCTAAATAAATACCACAAAATGTATTTTTTATTTTTCATTTAAAATTGAAAATACATTCTTAAAATAACATAGCTTGGTTGGAAACTTGCCGAGATTTCATTTCTAAGAGCAAATATTATTATTTGAAATTCCTTTATGCATGTTATAATAATAAAACAATGTAACTTCTATCACTCCTACTCTTCCCCCCCCTTACGCATCTCCCAAACATGCTCCGTTTGCCTTTATTGATTAATATAGTAAACTTAGCAAGATATGTCTATTACGATCATAACAGTACTGTCATTTTAATTATACCAATGCTCGATAATTGTTAAGCATTTGTTTAGTCATTGTGTTATCTGGAATGCTGTTATAATAAAAATGTGTGTGTTTCTGATAAATAAGCCCAAAACATTTTTCAGGATAAGGACCTAAAGGACCTAAGGTCTGTGATTCAATCCATTATTGGAATGCATGTGTGCACAACTTTTATGCATAACGCATGCATTCAAATACAAAGATGTGTACAGGATCGCAGCTCAAATAGCGTATCACACACAGCAGCAAATTGCAAAAATCCTGCATGTGTTGGCCTTTGTGACAGTGGTTCCTAGACCTTACACTGAAACCTGGCCAATGGAAGAATGCGCCTCTTGAAGAGTCTCCTGGTAGGCCAGGTCCTGGACAAACTGGGAGGTTGATGACAATCACCATGGGGTGGGGGGAATGGGAAGACCAACCTTTGATATTGCTGCCAATTTAAGAGGTATTAGATTTTTCTGTTTAACAACAATTTTATTTTATTTTATTCTGTGCTTTGCTAATGGTATTTTTACACAATATACTGTATATACTGTATATATACTGCTAAAAGGGGTAGAAAGAAAGAAAGGAACACTAATACCAACAGTGTGGTAAGGGAAACAAGACAGGAGAAAGAACATGGTCATTCCATATGTAGCAGGGGTCTCCGAGAAATTAAGAAGAATTTTCAATGTCTGCTTTAAAGGGACAGTTCAGTGTTAATGATCAATATTTGTTAAATTGTTAGTTTCCTCGAGCGGACCGGATTTTGCGAAGTTCGGACATCTCTATCTATCACGAAGCAACACGTGCTGGGGAAAGTTGGCAACCACAGATGTACTCTTCTTCTGTCTATGCCATAAAGGCATTAGCATATGAAGGGGTGAAATTGGATCCCATTGCATTACAATACAATTATTTTTTTGTAAAGTTTCTCATTTATCCAGGTCATGGTATATCTGCTGTAATCACTTAGATCAAATGGACTTAAAGTTCAGTTCTTGAAAAAGTTTTGCTAGTCATCTAACTGGCTTTCTCAATTAATTCCAAGTCCAGTTGATCTAAATAAATACCACAAAATGTATTTTTTATTTTTTATTTAAAATTGAAAATACATTCTTAAAATAACATAGCTTGGTTGGAAACTTGCCGAGATTTCATTTCTAAGAGCAAATATTATTATTTGAAATTCCTTTATGCATGTTATAATAATAAAACAATGTAACTTCTATCACTCCTACTCTTCCCCCCCCTTACGCATCTCCCAAACATGCTCCGTTTGCCTTTATTGATTAATATAGTAAACTTAGCAAGATATGTCTATTACGATCATAACAGTACTGTCATTTTAATTATACCAATGCTCGATAATTGTTAAGCATTTGTTTAATCATTGTGTTATCTGGAATGCTGTTATAATAAAAATGTGTGTGTTTCTGATAAATAAGCCCAAAACATTTTTCAGGATAAGGACCTAAAGGACCTAAGGTCTGTGATTCAATCCATTATTGGAATGCATGTGTGCACAACTTTTATGCATAACGCATGCATTCAAATACAAAGATGTGTACAGGATCGCAGCTCAAATAGCATATCACACACAGCAGCAAATTGCAAAAATCCTGCATGTGCTGGCCTTTGTGACAGTGGTTCCTAGACCTTACACTGAAACCTGGCCAATTAAAGAATGCGCCTCTTGAAGAGTCTCCTGGTAGGACAGGTCCTGGACAAACTGGGAGGTTGATGACAATCACCATGGGGTGGGGGGAATGGGAAGACCAACCTTTGATATTGCTGCCAATTTAAGAGGTATTAGATTTTTCTGTTTAACAACAATTTTATTTTATTTTATTCTGTGCTTTGCTAATGGTATTTTTACACAATATACTGTATATACTGTATATATACTGCTAAAAGGGGTAGAAAGAAAGAAAGGAACACTAATACCAACAGTGTGGTAAGGGAAACAAGACAGGAGAAAGAACATGGTCATTCCATATGTAGCAGGGGTCTCCGAGAAATTAAGAAGAATTTTCAATGTCTGCTTTAAAGGGACAGTTCAGTGTTAATGATCAATATTTGTTAAATTGTTAGTTTATGTAATGCCTTCTTATTTATTCTACATATTCTCTCCCATTTTGAAAAATCAGTTGATTTCATACCCTTTGCTGTTCCCTGCTGTTGACATTAGTGATGACATTTCAGGTTCTAACGGCCCTTCTCCTTCCCAGGATGCACCACTTCCTTGGAATGTTCCTAACAGTAATTTCTACTGATTGGCTGTTGGATGGGTCAAAGATGCTCAGATCTTTACTGAGCAACTGAATCAACCCAGGTGCTGGGTCAAGGGTAAGACCATAACGGTCTCTACTAGGGGTCCTGCAAACAGGAAGTCAGTGTTTTGGTTGCATTTATTTATACAGACAAAATGCTGAATTGGCAGATTAAGGTCATTGGGATGAAAAAATACTGATCCTTTTTCTGAAAAGCATATGTATTTGCGCTGAACTTTCCCTTTAAACCAAACAACACACTGAGGCAGCAACTAATACATCCTAAGCATAAGAAGAGACATCATATACACAGGGCAGTGCAGTGAAGAGTGCTTTCCTTTATATGTGGGGGAGACCAAACAGCAGCTGCACCAATGTATGGCCCAGCACAGAAGAGCAAATTTTTGGGTCAGGACTCAACCATGTACCTGCATCTTAAGGAAAAATGGAATACGTTTGAAGATTGTAATGTCAACATGGATTGGTTCAAACACCAACTGTCTGCCATTTACAATGCTGTTTTGATGCCTTACTCTGGGCAGTTTTGATAACAATGCAACCAACACCTTGCATTCAGAAGGTTCGTAACACCTTGCTGTTTGGCACTTCCCAGGGTACTTATTGCCAGCAGATTCTTGTATTGTTCAAGTATTTCTGAATTGAGAAAGCCAGTCGGGTGGCTCACAAATCATCTTCAAGAACTAAATTTTAAGTTCAGTTGATCTAGCTTAATACAACAAATATGGTATTTTGGCTTTTTAAAACACATTTGTATATGAATTGATAATTGGTTGATTGATTTGATCAATTGTGTTGCGCCACAGGGTTAAAGGGGCAATTAGGGAGGGATACAGTTGCCCAGAATCCCCCGTTTTACTTATTTCATATTTAACTGTCTAACCTCCCGAAACCTCAAAACTGTTTTACTCACAACAAAGAAAAGTGCCTCATTTTTCAGTAAAATAGCTGTTTCCCTGAGCACCGCGTGAGCTCAGCTTTGGCACTTATTCTCTAAATGTAGCAAAGTCACACAAACACAATGATATTAATTAAGACTGTCCCATTACATATATTACTGCACATATTTGTTTGCACATTAATCTGTAAAATAAATCTGCAGTAAGAAATTTAAAAAATTCTAAAAACTATTTTATTTTATAACAGCAGTATTGTTTTTTTATAAATAGGAGGGATAATGGTATTTGACATCATTGCTTTTTTATAAATACCATCCACTGTTTACAAAACAGACATTAAAGGGGAACTGTGGTCCAAAATTACTTTAGGTAAATTGACAAGAATTGCTTTTCTGAGTATTTTAGCAATTTACTTTCATTATTTTATTTACATAGTTTTGAAGGTATTCACATTTTTGAGTGCGATATGGTAGGAGCATCACCAGATCCCCTGCACTTTCTGTTTTCTGCTCTGAAATTTGTGACAGTCCTTCCCTGTGTCTATTCCTCCCCTTGCAGGCTCCTCTTGGTGCCTCTCCATTTGCAAGCCCCCCTTGGCCCATTCAATTGCAGCCCTCAAGGCCCCTCCCACTCATGAGCTCCCTAGCCCCTCTGCTTTCAGCCCCCCATGGCCCCTTCCTTTGCAGGCCCACTTGGAAAAGGAACTTCACTCTAAATATAGATTAGATAAGTTAGGTTCTTCACACTGAAGAAGAGACACTTGTGAGGAGATGTGATCTCCTTATGCAAATACATAAATGAGCATTTCAATAAAGTCTGTGGTGCATTGTTACACAATATATAATCTAAGAGGAAATTTGAGCATCCTATAGGGCTAGGCCACACTGCTGCATTTTTTGTGTGTTTGTGCTAGCGTTTGCGCATGCGTTTGTGTTTTTTTTTCAGATTGTTGAAAATGCGGCAACGCACCGAAAATGCGCGTTTTTCGGGTGCATTGCGATTGAGATTTGCTTTCCCCTTTTTTTATCGCAATCGCATGTGTTTTCCTATACCTAATGGAGAAAACACATGCGCAAACGCAACAAAATCGCACATGAAATCACATGCGATTCTGTGTGCAATTGCGTTTGCGGCGCAGTGTGGCCGTGCCCTTAATATCAGAAAATGTTTAGGCTTCAGGTGAGAAAAGGATAATTTGTATTAAAACATATACTGACATGTTGTGTTACTTTTAGGAGAATCAAAGGTAATTTGAATGTTACTGGTAATACTGTATATACTCAAGTATAAGTCAATCCGAGTATAAGTTTTTACCTGAAAAATTTGGAAAACCTGATTGACTCGAGTATAAGCCAAGGGTAGAAATTATGACTATTACTGCCTTCTGATTCTGTATTGTTATGAGGCTTTAGTTCCCCTTTAAATGGACAGCAGAATTCCCATACATTAATCCCATACAGTAATAGCCAAATTACTGTATGGGACTACTGTATTGGAAATCTGCTGTTCATTTAAAGGGCAACTAAAGCCTCAAAACAATATGGAATCAGAAGGCAATCTTTTTAAAAATATCGGTAGATACCATCATCCTGATTTTGATTGCTTTGAGGCATTAGTTGCCCTTTAAAGGATAACTGTATTGCCTCAATGCATTTTTTGTTTTTAATTGCATTAAAAAGAGTAAAGGTATGCAGCCCTCCCCATACATTTTTTTTGTGATTTCGAGCCTCTCTCTGCCTTCAATTAGCCTTCAATTAGCCATGCTGTGAAGGGGGGTGTAACAATTCTGTCTGCCTCTAACTGTCACTCAAAGCTAGCATGTGAAAAAACACTACTCCACCCACCCTTGATCAGCTTGATTATGTAGGCTGTATCCTAGCAACAGGACATTTGTTTAACTGGCAGAGGAGGAGGAGAGAGGTTGTAGCAGACATTCCCACCAACCAATGAAAAGTGCAATGTTAATCATGGCCCCGGACCATCAAGGAGGCGGGCTTTTAGCACTCATATTTGCTGTGTGATGTGTAAGCAAGGGCAGCACAGCTGTAAATGTGAGTAAGTGATTTCAGCTGCTGGAAGTGTGGAGATGTAATGGGGGTGATGTTGTTTTTTTTATACTGTTGTCCTTTAAATGGACAGTAATCCCATTCAGTAACCCCCAATTCCTTGTCACTCCAGATGTTTGGAAACTACAACTCCCAGCATGCTTTGGTTGCTGGGAGTTAGTTTCTAAACATCTATAGTGACAAGTAGAGATGTACTGTGTGTTCTAATAGAACCCAGTTTCGATTCGAATCCGAGGGTTTCGAAGTCCCAAAGAAACTTTTGGAACTCCCAGAATTTACGAAACGTGAATTTTCTGAGTTTTTGATTTTTATTGAAATTGAAAGTAGATGATTATCGAAATCAAAAGTAGATGATTATCAAAAATCGACGAAATAGACGATTTTCGAAAATAGATGATTTACGAAAATCGAAAGTAGCCTATTTTGGAAAATTGAAACTCGAACTTTTGAAATTTCCGAAAAATTTCATAAATTCGAAAACAACTCGACAGTTTCGAACATCTCTAGTGACAAGTTAAAAAAAAAAAAATCCCCTTGCCCAACTCTAAAACCAATCATCACCATTGCATTGTTTTAAAGGCACTCCAGATGTTTGGAAACTACAACTCCCAGCATTGCTTTGGAATGCTGGGAGTTGTACTTTCTAAATATCTGTATTGGCAAGTTAGACAAACATAAATTATGCCCAACTCTTTGGCAAAACTCTGAAAGCCCCAAAGGAGAAGAAGGCTTTATGTTAATGGTCTAACAGGACCAAACCCGACCAGACATCCCCTTCCCTGCTCCTCCATTGCAGCTACTCCATTGCAAGCAAGATCGACGCAGGTAAGCCGCTACATGAGTAACGCCGAATGTGCTCGCTCACTGCTCTGCTGATCCGGAACGTACCCACGTCTTGTTATGCAGCACTTGCTAGACATTCAGCATAAGAACTGTAAGTTATTGCCATTAATTTTTCTGTCATTTTCTTGATGTGACCCGAGTATAAGCCGAGGCAAGGTTTTTAGGCTGATTTATTAACCTAAAAACCTCGGCTTATACTCGAGTATATACGGTAATACATAACAGCTGTTGTCCACTCACCTGAGACAAAAACAAAAGTATTTTATACAAAATTTATCAAATTGGAAGTATTCTTTCATATCTGTTGTATTCAATTAGATCAACTGGACTTGAAATGTAGTTCTTGAAGACGTTTCGCTAGTCATCCGCGGCTTTCTCAATTCAGAATGACTTGTACAAGAATCTGTGCAATTATGTACCCTGGAAAATCCCAATTAGCATATCACAGCCAGGTGTTAAGGGTGTGATTAGATAGTGGCTAAGAGGTGTTATAGGAACGCCCAGAGTAAGGTGTTAAAACAGCATTGTACATGGCAGACAGTTGGTGTCGACCCCCCCACCTCTATTTAGGCTTGGTTTCTTATTTTACATAAATGGCCTCCTTAACACACCTCTCTTGAACCAGTCACGTTCCTTCGCCATATGTTAACATTACAATCTTCAAAGGTATGTCCTTTATCCTTAATGCAGAACGGCTGAGTCCTGACCGACCCGAGAATTGGCTCTTCTGTGCTGGGCCATACGTTCGATGCAGTTGCTTTTGGTCTCCCCACATCAAATCAGAGCATTCTTCACTGCACTGCACTCATATATGATTCGCTTTTCTTGTGTTTGGTATTGGGTCTTTCGGATGTACCAATTGCTGCCTCAGTGTGTTGTTCGGTTTAAGCAGACAGGGATACGATGTTTTTTGAAAATTCTTCTTAATTTCTAGAGACCCCTGCTACATATGGGATGACCATGTTCTTCCTCCTGTCTTGCTTTTCCCTTCACTGTTGGTATCGTGTTCTTTTCTTTCCTTCTACTTCTTTTGACAAAGGCCCAGTCGGGATATCCACAAGTTTTAAGGCTCCTCTGAGATGTTTCATTTCTTTAGCCTTCGCCTCTGTGCTAGTGGGAGATGTTGTCGGCTCTGTGTTGCAGGGTTCTGATGACCCCAGCTTGTGATCTAAAGGGTGGTGGGAGTCAAACATCAAATACTGATCTGTGTGTGTTGGTTTTCGTAAAACCTCTACTTCCAGTTTACCATTTTCCTTAACTTCTACCAAGCAGTCCAAGAAAGCCAGTTTGTTGTTTTGTACCTCTTCCCTTGTGAATTAATGTTTTGGTCCACCGCATTAATGTGTTCTGTGAAAGCTTGTACTTCCTTCTGGTGGATTTAACCCAGGTGTCATCAACATATCTGAACCAGTGGCTGGGTGCTATGCCTAAAGGTATTAAGCGCCTGTGTTTCTAGACACCAACTGTCTGCCATGTACAATGCTTTTTAACACCTTACTCTGGGCGTTCCTATAACACCCTCTAGCCCACTATCTAATCACACCCTTAACACCTGGCTGTGATATGCTAATTGGGATTTCCAGGGTACATAATTGCCACAGATTCTTGTACAAGTCATTCTGAATTGAGAAAGCCAGTCGGATGACTAGCGAAACGTCTTCAAGAACTACATTTCAATTCCGTTGAATCTAATTGAATACAACAGATATACCATGACCTGGATGAATGAGAACCTTCACAAGCATATTCTTTCTCATATTTTGCTCCAAGGTCAAAGGTTAATTTCATAAAAAGAACTGCAGCATAAAGTTTCGAAACCATGAAAACTATGAAAGCCTCTCCTAAAAAAAACAATATGCCATATGCAAGGGTGGACACTGAGACATGGACCCCAACTAATCCCAGATAGATACAATGCATAAGGGCAATTAGCTAAATTCAGAACAATTCTGGACATTCTCATCATAGAATCTCCCAAATGTTATGAATGAAACATGTTTGGGTGTACACCCTCATAGCCACTTACTAGAGAACCAATGTATAAGGCCAGACAAAACACAAATTCAGTCATCTCTGCATTTTAAACAGCTTTAAGTTTTTCAAACTATCTTTATCAAACTACCCTTCTATCCCAAAAATACCCCCCTCCCAACTATATATTTTTGGAACCTACAAATATAATCATATAAAAGATTGCAGACAATTAAAAAACACCTAGTAAGTGCAGATATAGGGACAAATAAAAGGAATAGATATGGAAAAGATCTACAGGGTACAAATAAAAATCAAGGGGGATATCATATACCATCCAACAAAGGGTTATAAGATATATATCGAACTACATATTTGTCATCTGATGTACTATATGCTTTAAAGTGCCCATGTAGGAAGATATATATTGGACAAACCACTTAAATGTTCAAGGAGAGATTAGGAGAACACAAGTCAGATTTTAGGAAAATGTAAAAATGTAGGTTTTATTAAGTTATCTTCAGTGTAGTGCAGGCCTCTGGTTTTGCAATGTGAAGTGCCTATTGAAGGCATCACTAAAAAATTTAAAAAGATAGGAAGAGTATAAGACATTAGTGCTCCCCTTCAGTCATATGCAAATAAGGAACAAAGACTTCTTGGTAATTTCCATGATGCCATGGTAGTCCTTTATGAAAAGCCAGTGCCTATGGACAGACATCACTAAGAACTTAAATAAGAAAGAGGAAGTATGTGGTATTATAAAGGGGAACACTAATGCTTTATACTCTCCATATCTTATTAAATTTCTTAGTGATGTCTGTCCATAGGCGCATCACATTTCAAAACCAGAGTGCTACATGGATGATGGCTCAATAAAGCTGAAACCAGTCTGTGGCTGGCTCTCTGGTTTGCATTAAGCACATGCCGCGACCGACAGTCCTTCCTCCTGACAGACCATTCGGCACTTCTGACATAGTGTGTAACCAGCTTTAGAAGGTATGGCTTTTCCTAAAAGGCTTCCATGGCAACATGGAAATTACCTTAGAAGTACCATATTTGAATATGACTGAAGGGGAGCAGAAACTCCTCATTTTCTCGCTATCTTATTTTATTTCTTAGTGATAAAAATTGGAAAGCCCTGTTGCCAAACATTTTTCGAAATAGATCAAAACTGCGATTTTAAATTTTGGAGGAGGTAAAGTTGAGTCGGAGAGCGGGTGATAAAGTTAAGTATGATGTTAGAAAACTTTGTTTACCTACCCTTTAAGATGTAGATATGTATAATGGTTTTAATTGTGATTTTGAATAGTTCCCTCTGATCACTATGTGGCCACCAGTCTATGGCACTCCTGTAAAATGGACAGGCGTGGAGCACCATACCATTAGTGGCACAAAGAGAGGGTTAAGGAAAGAATTTAAGGAGAACTATACATTCCTCCCCTTACCACCTATTCCCCCCACACAAAAATTTCACACATTTATAGTACCTTGGTACCTAGAGTGAGTAACTAATTTGGTAGGCCTTCACACCTAGATTCTTCTGAGATCAGTAGTGCTACTTATACACTCTGCTGCTTTCATTCCATTGGCGAAAAGGCCAATCTGAAGATTCACTCTTTAAAGAGTGAAGAGGGAACGGAGCAGTGAAGAAAAGTTCCTACATCCTGAGCACTAATTATGGCATGAAAAGGAGAAGCTGAGTGTATTTCAGAAGAGGTTTTCAGCTAACCAACATTGTAACTTTGGAATATCTTAGTCGATTTTGAAAAAAGACATGCATCCAACTAGCTCAAACTTTTTACCCTACCCATAGTATCTGCTAATATTTGATCATTAGCACCACTAGGAGGAGAAGATTTGCCTCCGGTGCTACTCCCCTTACAATAGAAATCATTAGTGCTGTGCACTGCCCTTGACTTTTATTGTACAGGATCACTGCACCCTGAGCAGGATTTTCACCCTGCTTCATAGATGTAGTCAATACAGTTTTCATAGTTTCATAATTTTTCATAGTTTCATAATTTTTAAAAACATAGTTGTTTTTAAAAATTAAAAAGTTTCATGCATACTCTATGGGATATGTATTAAAGGGTATGTCCACCCCCCTGAAACAAATATTTGATATGTTGCAGGAAATGGACAAAAACCTCAACCATCATGCCTTAGTCAATCACAGGAGCGGATGCCGGTTTGAGATCCTTTTGCTTGCTTCTGTGCACAGAAAAAGGCACAGAAGACAAGCAGAAGGCAGTAAGGGAGCGAAAGCTGGTACATTTGGGGGGTCAAGGATTTTGGCCATTTCCTGCAACATATAACATTTTGTTCGGGGGGTGGACGTACCCTTAAATCCACAGAAAGCATGTTTCTAACTGCTGCAGGTGAATCCCCATAAAAATCAAACACATTAGGGATCATCACTTCACTCTGTTTAAAATCAGCTTTACCAGCAGGCAGAGAGAAGGGATTTGTCTTGTAAAATAATCATAAAGCAGTATAACATTTTTATTTTCGTATGTGGACACCAGATGGCACTGTTCATACAGAAAAGGTTTTGATCTACATAGTTCTGTAATATTGGTCAGAATATTATTCAGGATTAGTAATCACATCTATCTTGCATTTGCTATTTTAAAAAAATAGTTAGAATATTTTTATGCTTGTTCTCTTACTGGTAGAATATCAGTTAATAGATAAATGCATTCTGACAAGCTGTTAAATTAGTTTACATAACACAGATGGGAAAAAGCAGTGTGCGCAACATACAATGTGATAGAGGGCATAATCCCATTTTTAAAACAACAACTTCGCTCTTTCTTTCATTAAATAACATAATTATGCCTTAAGGAGTAGAAAACCGTATGTCCCACATATGCACCCTACGCTAATAATTGAAATTTGGGATGATGGGCAGTACTATTATTGTGGTTAAGCAATTCTGCTAGTAGCTGTGTTTTTCGGTGTGTTAATTTTTGACCACTGTGAAAATTACCAATACCTGACAGTATATAGATGCTGCGCCACTGATGGGCACAGACATTCTTTTATGACTTGTTTGTAAAATAACACTGTAGTCATAATTTTTTTCCCAGTTCCAGCATGAAAAGGACCAGTAAACTATGTCACAGGATCTTAAGTAAATTATACTTAGGGTTGTATTACAGGTTGCAGTACTATTATATATGCTTGGTTACATGTGCATTTTAAAGGAGAACGAAAACTAAACTATTAAAACTTAATTAAAATGATAATACTAATTTACAGATTGGTGAATCTCTTGCTGCAAGATATCATCTGTTTAATTTCTTATTTTTCTATCTTTAACAGTGTAACTCAGTCAAAATAAACAGTTACACATTCTCAGAAGGTGAACTATAGTAATTATGTATTTTGGGACATGACTTCTGTAAAATGGGGTTATAACCTTTTAGACTTTATTACAGCAATAGGCATATCTACTCTAGCATACTGCAAGCCATACATTATTGGACATTCTTCCCAACATTTCTGTAACATTTTAAAAGCAGACTAAATTTCAATCACAAAATAAATAGAGTTGGGGAACATTGTGCGAATAATGCAGGGACAATGCAGTAACGCTGTAAGGTAATACTGCCAGTCTTAGATTCATTCCACAATTGACTGTCATATCTTTTTGATGTATGGCCATCATGAAGGTGCCTCGTTGCAAGCTAATTCTGAGTGCTGCTATATAGATTACTTCTTATAGGGGTGCATCTAGCAAAAGATATTTTAACTTTAGGTCAACCAACGTGGTTTATCTTCTTACATGCCACACATGCAAAATACAATATGTGGGTTGTACGACTAGAGCTTTAAAAGAAAGGGTGAGGGAGCATGTAAGAGATATTAACAAAAAAACAGATAAGAACCCAGTAGGGAGACACTTTTCTTTGTGCAATAATGGGGACGTGTCAACACTGGGGGTTCAATGTGTGGAACATGTCACTAATGACATCTGAGGGAAAGACATATTAAAAACGGAAGCCAGATGGTTCTGGTTGCTAGACACTAGAATACCAAGAGGTTTAAATGTGAAATGGGACATAGCGTGTCACGTATAGTTCTTTCCACCTGAGGTTTATCTACAATAATATAGTATTATTGGGATTCTAGAATACAGGGAGCCTATATTTTTGGGGTTCCCTTTCTTTTACCCTTCTACATGTGTTCATTATAGTTTTGTATTTGTTTCTGTTGTTTGTTTCTCTGTTTCGTTTCTCCCTCTGATAAGGACAAATCATCTATAGCATGAGTCCTTTGCACTGGGGAATGTATACAATTATATATAGGTTCAACTGGGTTTACCGTTATATCTAGAAGTTAATGAGAGGAGTATATAGACATGCAAATTTTCTTTAGCCTCTTTCCATTGTAAACGTAGTATTGACTACTATTGATTTACTATTGTATATTAATGTTCGGAAATTATGTATTTTCCTTTTTTACACTGTTTATATTTTGTTTGTACAAAATATTCATTTATATAGTTATTTCCTTTTTCAATGTTACCTGCTGGTGATTGGCCGGCCTTCCCATGACCCCTCCCCTGTGTGGGACAGACAGGGTGGAGGGCGGGCTATTTAACCTGCAGTATGGAGGACGCCAAATGGAGCCTGATGATGATTAAGGACTGCTTCTGGTCCGAAACGTGTCAGGCATTTCTTTACTATGTTGCTTCCTAGTTAATAAAGAAGCTTTTATTTACCCCATTGCTGTCCAGTAGCTTATGTGTTTGTTAATCTATTCCGGTGTGCACTACCATTGTGCTTGTTGTTGTCCATTGTGAAGGATTCACAGAGTTGGAAGGAAGGACCCAGGGAGGCTGCACCCAGGTCACTACCCGGCAGGAGTATCATTTATATACTTACCAATGGGACGCATATGCTAGGTAATTTCCCATTTGTTAGAGTAGGAGCTTTAAATGCAGTGAAGGGTCCGGGGTATTTTACACCCGGGCTATTCCAACTCCAGAGTGAGTGTGGAAATGTATAGCTATACTTATCTTTATATAGTTTATTATATGTTTAAATGTGGTCTATTTATGTCACACAAAAGTGTTAGTTATAGTGGATTAAGGGTTACAATCTTCTGTTGTAGTGCCTCACCCCTATACCTTTATGTTTAAAGGTTTAAAGTGTATCTTTAGGTTATTGAGAAATTATACCTTTAGATGGAGCCAGATGCTACTGCTCCAAAACTTTTCTGAGAAATCATTTTTTGGAATTACAGCATTTACAGGAAAAGACCTGTCACTCCAGCAGCAGAAATTATAATATGTGATCCATCCCTGACCTCTTACTAGGATCTTTGCCTGCCTGCCCTCACACTTTCAGCAACATTTAAGAGAATTAGCAGAGAAAAAAAAGAAGGGTGAGGGGAGGGGAGGTGTGTTAGCAGAGCAGACTATGGTGAGGCTGTGCAGAACTTATAAGTGTAACAGACACTACATGAATGCAGTGAGTATGGTAGGGTGGGGCAATTAGGAGAAATCACAAAAATTTTTATGATCAGTTTCAAAAACTGAATTTTACAATTTATTTACATTATATGAGCAAATGTTTTTTTCAGCATAAAAATATTTAAAAGATTAAATAAAATTTACAATTTTATTTGTGAAGAATCTGATGAAAAAGAATGCATTTAGAAAAATGCATAAACATTAGATTTATGGTAGCAGAATTTGTAAATAAAGTAAGAAAATAAAGTGTCTGATCTTTTTAATGAAACTGTCAGTGTCCTTTCATATTTATTGACTGAGATAGAAGGCCTATGACTCGAGTGAATTCAATTTAACAAAGGTTGATGTTTAAAAATGTCACTATTTTAAAGATTGTAAAAGACACACATCCACCGTGTTTAGTGATTTAACAAACCATAAATACACCCCTTATTAAATATAATATAGTGGATAATGCACCCACAACTGTAAATTATAAGGATATTAGAAGTCACGAGGAGTTCCATGACAATATAAAAGAACGAGGCCACAGGCCGAGTACCTTTTATACAGGGCACGGAACACCAAGGTGCCTTCTAATATCCCTTTAATTTACAGTTCGGGGTGCATTACTTATTATAACCTTCGCCTTTGTGGCTTTTGGTTTCCTTCTTCTCCTGGAACTGTAAGATTATAAGGCTATAATCCTACAATTCCTCCCATAGAAATCCACTAAAGGGGTAGGTTATAATAGTAATAAAATATAAAAGAAGTAAAACAACAGACTCTCTACATACACTGCCAGAAGCCCCCAAAAATAATAATAAAAACTAATGGTGCCTTGTCCTATTGTGAAACCATTCATAATCTGTAACACCTTACAGATCCCTATCTTCACGCCTCACCAACCTCTGGGCAACGTCAAATATAGAACAACTGGGAATTATTAAGCAATTTTTTTACGTAGCAGCTGTGATCAGCCCAGTCCTGGAACTTAAACAAGTTAGTGAGCTCCAGAAATACAAATTATTTCTTTTTTTTTTGTCAAATACTCTGTTAAACAGTGTTGTAGTGTGATTTTAAAAATTACAAAATAGCCTTTAATTAATCAAATTTTCTTATTTGTAACCATTATGTCGTGATCAATTTCAAAAACTGAATTTTACAATTTATTTACATTACATGAGCAAATGTTTTTTTCAGTATAAAAATATTTAAAAGATTATATAAAATGCACATTTTTATTTGCGAAGATTCTAAAGAAAAAAGAATACATTTAGAAAAATGCATAAACATTAGCTTTATGGTAGCTGAATTTGTAACTAAAGTATCTCTGATCCTTTTAATGAAACTGTCAGTGTCCTTTCATATTTATTGACTGAGATAGAAGGCCTATGACTCAAGTGAAATCAATGAAGCAGAAATCTCAAATGAACTGAGGCAGAATTGAGCACAAAACTAAAGTTTGATCTGAAACACCTTGGGAAATCCTTCTACAAAGTTGAACTTTAAATTAGACATGGTAACTCAGTAACACTGAGGGGGAAAAAACACCCTATTCTCTAGGAATGTGACTGATTAGTGATATTATTTTATTATAAAAGCATTGAGAAGTTTGATTCTACTTGTTTAAGGTGCTATCTCTATATGTTGTCTGTGGTCATTTTAGGTTTGACCTTAAAAGAAATCCTAATTGTACATTTAAAACATGATAGTAAAACTAAGGATTCCTGTTTGTCCTGGCTCCAAAGTGGCTAAGCAGGTTTTAACATCCTGCTTCTTATTCCTAAAACTCTTTGGTAAGAGTTAAGGAACAAAAAATTGATTTCTTAACTTTAACTTTAGATACTTTAATTATGCTTACTATTCTGAACTCACATTTACAACAATTGTGTACTAAAACACATACCTCAAATATGTTTTGTAGCTGGTCAAGCAAAGTAATACATAATGTGATACCCTTCTTGTTTCAGCAAGCCTATTTCAACAAAATGTCATGTAAAGTATTAATAACAAACAAAATAGACAAAGAGCAAAAAGCCTACAAAAACTAACATCAATGAAGCTGAACAATGATTTAGTGTTTATAGTTTATAGTATTTGTGGTTAAATAAAGACATATACATCCATCTAGAACAAGCTGCGGAGCAATACCCACATTTCCTGCCTAACAGGTGGGTATTAAGAGCAAGGAATTGCAGTAAGCAAAACCTAGATAGATTATCAAACTGGGCATCAGAGGGCAGATGAGATTCATTGTTGATAAATGTAAGGTGATGAATATGGGTTTTAACAACCCTTGTGTCATCTACACTATGAATGGCTCTGTGCTAAGTGAATCTCTGCTGGAAAAAAATTTGGTGATTCTATTAGATAACAGACTTAGCTGTAGCAAGCAATGCCAGACATCAAATGCTAGATTTATCAAGATATTGTCTTTACAAAAAAGCGAATAGATTCAAGGGAGAAAAAATATTATGCAGGCATATTAGACAATTTAGGGCTGTTTACATTGGAGAAGCGGCAATTGCATGGGGTATATGATGACTTTATACAAATATATTAAATAGCCATATATTAAACTCTCTGGTGCATTGTTCACCAATAGGTCATTTCAGAGTGCTCGTGGACATGTTTTAAGATAAGAAGATAAGAATAAAATATGTTTCATCTTTCAGTTAGGAAAGGTTTCTAGTCGAGATGACTCCCAGTTTTGTAAACAAACCTGAAGGAATTCATTTAGGAACTGGTTTCTGAAATCCATGGATCCAAGGCAATTTATGGAAATTACGAAAATCTGTGCTGAACTCTTAATGCAAATTCAAAAATGGAGTTATAGAAAATCACAGTCAAAAATTAAAACATTGAGATTCAAAAATCTGGCTGAAAAGTGCTGTTGAAAATTCAAAATGAATATTCTAAAATCTAAGTAGAAAAATCTGCTTCAATTGGGCTCTAATTGGATTTTCAGAAATTCAATAAAATAAATTCTGTGAAATGTCTGATAGAACGAAACTTATGAACTTCGTTACTCTCAAAACAATAGTTCAATGTGAAACAATACTAGAGCCGATATTCATTTTTAGACAATAATGTCAGACAATAATGTTAATAATATTAGTTTTTTTTAGGAATTATAGGAATTATACAGTCTGGTTAAGTTGTTTTTTAAGCCTTTGTTACCCTTTAGAATTGTGCTTAAATTAATTCACATGTTTATTATTTATTGCAGGTTGGAAAATGGGAGAATAAGAGCCTAAACATGAAATTTCCTGTGTGGCCAAGGATAACAGCTACTGCAGATAGTGACCCTGATGACAACCATTTAAGTATTGTCACCTTAGAAGAAGCTCCATTTGTCATTGTTGAAAATGTTGATTCTCTGACTGGAACATGTGTGAGGAACACCGTGCCATGTAGAAAATACTTTCGGAAGTAAGTCCTTTTTCGATAGTATTATTTTTTTTTTGTTTTATACTGTACCTGTATACTGTACTATAGTATTATAATGGTAAATTAAATAAGATGCAAAAAAATACAGCAATGCTAGCACTTTAATTACGGACTGGCAGTTCGGGACGAATTTAACGGGTTTGTACGAACTCCAAACTATCTGTTTTTTTGAACTCGCGGATTTTTTCGATAATGCTCAAAAGTTTGATCATTATCGAATTCTCGAAACAGTAACCCTTGAATGTATCCTTCAATTTCGGTAACCCTCAAATGTAGCATTTGATTTCGGTAACCCTTGAATGTAGCCTTCAAATTCAGGAACCCTTGAATGTAGCATTTGGTAACCAACGAATTGGTCATAACCCTCAAATGTAGCATGCAGAAACTCGACAATTGCATGATGATGGAGGAAGGAACAAGTTTTATGATAGGTACATGTTCCCCAGACCATTTGCCATGTGCCACAGCCATTTACATTAAGTTACCATTGCTATTTTATCTGTGTTTTATCTGAACTTTTCAAACTATTACTACACAATGACTTTAAAGTGTTTGTTTTTGAACTAACAAACTTCCGAACTTTTACTGAAGTTCGGAAGTTTGAAAATGAACAAAACTTCAGGAAGGTTGACCATCTCTAACCAGTACCAAATAAAACCTTTTCCACTGAGCAAAAACTGTTCTTGGGATGCAGTTTCTGCAAAAGTTCGCAACTTACCGCTTACATTCACACAATGCAATTACAGTCGCAAAGTGGGTACTACATCGTAGGAAAAGTGCATCTTCCCCATAATCATTAGAAATGATGGTGCTAATTTTGCACTAACCAATCAGATGTTAGCTTTCAAATGTTAAATAAGATCTGATTGGTTGGGGCAAAGTAAGCACTAGAGATGGCCGGTTCGCGGACCCAAACCTGGATCCGCCGCGGATTTATCACGCCCCGGATTTTCCGCCATCCGAACTTCCGAACCGCGGATTTTTTTTTTTTACGAAAATTTTCGAAAATACGAGTATCTCCGTAATTATGAGAATCTGCGATCTTCCGGGGCCCGGAAAAAACCGAAGATCCTCGTAATTACGCGGATTCTCGTAATTACGAGAATTTTCGTAAAAACAAAACATTCTTGTAAATTCGAATTTTTGGGGCTTATTTTCAAGACGGAGCAAGCCACATGACCCAAATTAGCCAATGGCAGCTAACATGATTATTGCCAGCCCCCTGGGTATAAAATGCTGCTTCACAGGCGACATTTTGTCAGTGTGTTGGAGTGTGTTTAGTGGAGACCTGACAGTGTAGGAGTTGGAGAGAGATTTTTGCGCTTTTTGAGCTTTTTGAGCTTTCTGTGTGTGGATTTCAGTGTGGTGGTTTAGCACTTGTTGTTACCCACCCCTGTATTCACACATCTTGAGACCCAACAGTCCTTTTAAGGACTAACTTTGTGAGACCCAACAGTCCTTTTAAGGACTAACCCCCCTGTAAGTCCTTTGGACGAATTTTGTGTTAGACCTTTTAGAGGTCTAGGTGTCCTGTTTTTTTGTTTGTCTTTCTGTATCTGTTTGTCAGTGTCTGTGTGTTTTGTGTAGCTGACAGTGCTGCCTTTAGCAGCAATCAGCAGCTTTTGCTGTCTGATCTGCTGTTTGCTGTCAGTTGTGTCTGTGTCCTATTTGTGCTTTTAGTGTAAAAAAAAAAAAAAAAGGTTTTTGTTTGTTTGCTTCTTTCTGTGTTGTTTTCTTGGTTTTTTGTGTGTGTGTGTGTGTGTGTCTGTGTATATATATATATATATATATATATATATTAATTTTTGGGGGGGAAATTTGCTACTGTAGATATTGTGCCTGCTCCATCCTCACCTGAGGCTCCTACTGTGGGCATGGAACCTGATCCGCTCTATCAGGAGTTCGTTGCCCACATGACCACTACCTTCGGGGATCCGGAGGAGGAGTCTCAGGATCTGTTTTCGCACACTATGTGTGGGGCTAGTGTGCTTGAGGAGGAGCCGTGCACTGATGCACAATCTTTCCTGTCGCCCGAGGCGGAGGAAAGTGCTCAGTGCACAGGGGGACAGGAGGCTGACAATGTCACGCAGCAGTCTGTGAGCAGCCAGGGAACTAATGCAGGGGGTGAGGTTCCAGATGCTGCTGCTGTTAGTGACGCAGCCTCCAGTATTGAGGAGGTGGAAGTGGACGATGAGGTCACCGATCGTCCATGGGTGCCCTCTGTGAGAGAGGAGGAGGATAGTGTCTCTGAGGGATGTCCCTCAGAGCATGAGCACGATCCTGATCCCAGAGGCAGGACTGGGGGCAGGGGCCGGGGCAGAGTCAGTGCACCTAGTGTTGCACGTGGAGGTACGGCACCAATGAGATCTGGTGCCAGTGCCCCACAGCAGCAGATGACCTCTGCTCCGAGTCGTGCCGGTGGCTCAGCGGTGTGGGAGTTCTTCTCACTGGCTCCAGGTGACAGCACAGTTGCAGTGTGCAAGTTGTGCCTGCAACGTGTTAGCCGTGGGAAGACCACATCACATTTGGGCACCTCCTCTATGAGGAGACATATGATTCTGCACCACTTTGCCCGGTGGGAGCAGCGGACAGGGAACGTGCAGGCACCCACACGTTCCCTACCTCGTGCCCAGGTAGCCACCGTTCCTCCTCCTCCCCCTCCGGCCCCATCAGCTGCTTCCTCGGTGGAAGTTAGGGAGGAGAGGCAGCCTTTGGCCCCAGCACGCGGTGTTAAGAGGCCTCTTGACACTGCTGCTGGAGCGTCAGCTAAAAGGCAGGTCTCTCTTCCCCAGTTGTTGGAGCGGAGGCAGAAACTGTCCCCCAGTCACCCCCAAGCCCAGCGTCTCACTGCCGGCTTAGCCAAACTCCTGGCGGTGCAGCTGCTACCTTTCAGCCTGGTAGACAGTGCAGCGTTCAGGGAGTTTGTGGCCATTGGCACACCACAGTGGCAGGTCCCTGGCCGTAGGTACTTTGCCCAGAAGGCAGTACCAGCCCTGCACGACCATCTGCAGGGCAATATATCTGCTTCGCTGGACCACAGTGTGGGCAAGTGTGTCCACATTACTATGGACGCGTGGTCCAGCAAGCACGGCCAGGGGCGGTATGTGTCATTTACCGCCCAATGGGTCACTCTGCTAGCCGGCAGAGACAAACAGCAGTAGGTAATGCTGGCATAAAACATTACGTTTATTGCTAACTTGTATCAGAACATTCTTGGTTTTGTATCACTAGGACTGTGCTACATACAAAATTTTTTGGAAGTGGTGCAGCCCCCATAAAAGCATTGTCAAACCCACAGTACCCAATACAGTACCCAATACAGTACAGATATTAATAGTCTTGTATATAACATTTCATTAACGTTGCATATGATTTACTTACGATTCTCAAGCATGGCCGCCAGCGGACTGTAATTTTTAGGTATTGTAGGCATTGATACGTGTTTCTAAGGACATTACCCAGGTCCCTGAGTGATTAAGTGTACATTACCAAGGCTATTTAGACCACTTTTAATGCGGATTTTGCCGAACTTTCATTTTATTATACGTTTTAACGGGTCCGCTCGCGGATTTTCGAATTTACGGATTTTTTCGAAAATCCGCGGATCCTCGCGCGGACCGGTTTTTTCGAAGTTCGGACATCTCTAGTAAGTAGAGATGGCCGGTTCACGGACCCGAACCCGGATCCGCCGCGGATTTCTCCCGTCCGCGAACGGCGGATTATTCCGGACTTTCCGGACTTCCGAACTGCGGATTTTTTTTTTTACGAAAATTTTCGAAAATGTAATTATCTCCGTAATTACGAGGATCTACGATACTTGCGGGATACGGAAAAATCGAAGATCCTCGTAATTACGAGGATTCACGTAATTACGAGTATTCTCGTAATTACGAGAATACTCGTAAAAACGAGTAATTCGTGTAAATTTTCAAGACGGAGCAAGCCACATGATCCAAATTAGCCAATGGCAGCTATCATAGTTACAGAAAGCCTCGTTTTTTTACGGAAATCTTCATTTTTATGGGAATCCTCGTATTTTCGAAAAATACAGTTTTTTTAAAGTCACGCTAGCGGACTGTACTTTTTAGGTATTGTTGGCATTTATACGTGTTTCTAAGGCCATTACCCAGGTCCCTGAGTGGTTAAGTGTACGTTACCAAGGCTATTTAGACCACTTTTAATGCGGATTTTGCCGAACTTTCATTTTAATACGTTTTAACGGGTCCGCTCGCGGATTTTCGAATTTTCGGATTTTCCCGAAAATCCGCGGATCCTCGCGCAGACCGGATTTTTCGAAGTTCGGACATCTCTACTAGTAAGCACCATTTTAAACAATATGAACTTTTATTGAATCTCCATGATGGTGCTTAGACTAAGGAACTTTCAAGATCCACTAAGCTATTATATTTTTTGTATATTAACTAGTAATGTTTTTAGTTTATGCTATTATATGATGATTAAATAAATTATCACTGCTTGATTAAAATTATACTGAAATGTTGTAATGTTACAGAAAAACCAAAAAGCAAACAAGAGTTTAATTTTCAAAATTTTAAAATTCTTGCTGCTCTGATTCAGTCCTACAGTCAAGCTCTTCATGTAATGTCAAGCCAACCATATATACAGGTGTGTATGTATTGGGTATTTAATTTTAAGGTTCCTTGAATGTGTCAATCACCTCCATATTCAGATGGGATAATGTTAAAGTAAAATTTAGAATATGTGATATAAAAATTTGAAGAAAAAGAATTATGTTCCAAAGATTTTTTCTTTTTTGATTTCTTTTGCAGTAACACAACAACAACTGAAGGGACATCTGTGAAAAAATGTTGTAAAGGATTCTGCATAGACATTTTAAAGAAGCTTTCAAAGACAGTAAAGTTTACATATGACCTATATTTGGTTACTAATGGCAAGCATGGGAAGAAAATCAAGAATGTTTGGAATGGAATGATTGGTGAAGTAAGTTCTGTTAGGTAAAAACTCTTTAATAAGAATATGCTTGTTTGAGGAATGCAGCTTGTAACATAAGTAATATGTTTATGTTTGTTTTTTCTTGCTTTGTTTTTTCTTTCTTCATTTTTCTGTAGGTGGTGTATAAACGAGCAGTTATGGCAGTGGGTTCACTTACAATCAATGAAGAGCGTTCGGAGGTAGTTGATTTTTCAGTTCCATTTGTTGAAACCGGAATAAGTGTTATGGTATCACGTAGTAATGGCACAGTTTCTCCATCAGCTTTTTTAGGTAAGTTTTTATTATATGTCGAGACACATTTTTTTTAAGAATTTACTTTTTACTTATTGGAACCTAAATATTGTAAAACTTAATTATGAATACAAGGGTAAAACTTTTAACAAATAATAATAATAATAATAATAATAATAATTTGTATGAAACCTGTTTGTATTAAAAAGAATAAAGAGATATGTGGCGGAACAAAATATTATTTTGTCACATTTTATTCTTTAAGTAAAAGGATTTCAACTGTCGGTGACTCAAAAATATTTTGTATGAATCAATAAATACAAGATTAGGATTCATCACCAGAAAACATCTTTGCCTCCCATAATGACTATAGCATTCCAAAAGCTCTTGACAGATATCTGTAAAAAAAACCATCACAAGACAAGTTAAGGTGCACACTGTGCTGTGTTCCTGTTTTATATTACAAGCAAGGAAGCTAATGAGTGTAATTTACAGCAAAAATAGAGAAAACAATACCCATAAAGATACAATTATTTTATTGTTAATATTCTCATTTGTGTTTACTGGATTTATACCACATGGCCGAAAAGTATGTGGACACCCCATTGTAATACATTGCAGTGCACAAACCTTTAATATGGCCCTGGTCACCTTTACATTAATCAGGTTAAATTTCATAAAAAGACATGCCCGGTAAACCTTTACAACTGTTATTGTGAACTAAAAACATTTCAAGCAAAAAAAGCTCAATTATAAATTTATATGCCACACATCACCTAGTAGGTCATTAAGTGCCAAAGTGTGTTAGATATCAACCACAGTTGTAGCACTCACTGGCAATTCCAAAATACCCCTAGCAACAACAATTGCACAAGAACTATTCTTTGTTTGAATAGCTGTGCATGAAGTAACATCACTCTGCAGTAGAGCAGTGGAAAAGTATCCTCTGGAGAGATAAATGGTAGCATGATAAAAATGTTGCTTTGGACAGATACTAAGAGATACTATTTAATATGCACAGACATTGCCTATGGAAAGGTTCACTGGTGATAAAATATTTTTTTTTTTCATGACACAGGCTAGACATTTTCCAGCAAAGGTAAATTCTAAAGGAAAAAATGTATAGGTAGAGCATCCCCAAGTGAGCATATTTGAAAGCACTATGCGCTTTTGCAGTGCTCGGAGAGGAAGGATAAGGCAGCAGGCATTTTGCAACACAACACTGTATTACGGCACTATACTCTGAAAACTAAATTTTAAAAATGTAAAGTATCTGGGGCTGGGATGTAGGATTGATTATTCCTACCTCACAATATTGTTTCGTTGAGGAGCTACAGCATGTACAGTTTCCATTTGCCAGGTTAGCCCTGGACTATTTTTTTTATTAAAGATAGTGCTAAAGCCAGGAGGAAGACTGGCAGAAGCAGTTTTCTTTGGGTTGGTGCTGGATGTATGCCTTTATTCAATCTCAAATACTATACATTACTTTACCATGCTATACTATACTATATCCCAAACAGAAGGCAAGGCCCATAAAGAATAGCTTTATTTGATTTATTTAACTGGCTTGCAATATAAATTTTTAAATTTAAAGTTAAATATTTGGAGCATATACACTAAACTATGTTCCATAATATGTAGAATTAAATCATATAAATGCAATTTATTTTTTAATGAAATGTTGACAAATCACATATGTGCTCATATGTGCTCATGTACTTTGGCCATGTATTGATAGAAAACCATATCCAATTAAAAATGTAACTGAGTTTGTAAAATTTATTTTCTGTAAATACAAAGCACTCAGTATTTCCTTTGTAAAGGAGAAAGTATTTCCTTTGTCTATTATTGCATTTTTATTAAAGCTGAGAAACTATTCATTGTGACAAATATGTGAACATTGTGGATATCTAGAGATATTAAATCTAATTTTGATTCACTGTATGCTAACTAAAGGTAGAAAAGTATTATTATTGTCTTTATGCAGCTGTTTCCTTTGGTTATCACCACAGTTGTCACTGAACTAGGCTGATACTTCAAATTACATTACTGTGCAGTTACTTCCTAAAACCTGCATTCAGAACACTATCAATGGTCTAACTGATGCCTTAATAACTTATTTTAGACATAGCTGTAGCTAGCACAAGGTAGAAATGTCAGATCAATTTCTTAGTTTCATATTTATTATCCTGAAAATAGATTTTATTTTTTAAATTAGATTTATTTGTAATTCATTGAAATAAATTATATATTGTATATTTATATAATAAATAATTATTGAAATAAATCCTTAAATAAGAGTCTAGGGAACTTTATCAAAGTTTCTTGTTAAATGGCATGTCCACACCCCAACCTAAATCTACATATAGATTAAGCACACTCCAAACTCTAAGACCGCAATATAATTCTTAGGTATTCCTGAAGTAAGCTATTCTCAGGGTTCACCTTCCCATCTTCTTGCCAGTTCTTCCAGGTACAGCAATCAGTTATTGCGTGACAGATGATGTCACATCAAATGACTGACTGCTTATCCCAGTGCCGCCTCCCCTCAGCATGGGTGAGCTTGTAAAAAGCTTGTACAGCTTTTGTGGTCTTGGAAATTGGGGATGCTTAGCCTACATGTATATTTAGGCTGGGTGGTGGCCCTTTAACTTATATCTGAGGATATGTAACTGTAATATCACTTTTAATAATGTAAATTATGTGCCTTTAAACCTTTGGGTAGCAGAGATTAAAGATGTTGGTGTTAACCAATTATTATGTTATTATTATTGTATAAATTAATTTCTAATTGCTGCAAGTATGTACAATTCTTCTAAATATTTTGTGCACATAACAAGGTTTATTTCCTTTCTGCACTTGGTATATGAGAGTCGTGACTTCTATGTACTTAATAATCAGAGCATATCAAGTTGTAGGCAACCCTCATGTATAATGTTGTACAGTTTTATTCAGGGTAATTTTAGTAATGTTTATCTCAACTCTGACTTTATCTGATCCAATAAGCTAGAGAATTACAAGTTAAACACCTGCTGCTGGAACTAGATGCCCCACTTTCTGAAAGATTCTGAAAAGTCAATGAGTAGTCAAACTTTCGTGTTATGTTTGAAGTCACTAACTGACATTTATAGAGAGATTCACCCAGATGCGAAAGTTCTCTGGGCCAATCTCCCGTAGTGGATTTACCAGAGTCTGTGCGACTCTGGTAATGCTATTAGCTGGCATTAAATATTTATGTGCAAACAGCCACACAGCCTCTGGTAAATTGGTTTGCGACAGCTGCATGAATGCCTCTTCCAGTACTTTCGCAGCTGCCGCAAAGTGAGACTTGCGCTGATAGATCGTAAATTGCTACGTTAAGGGAGTACCTGCAGCACTCCTCTGTGAATGAGGCTGATTTTCTTTTTTTTCCCATTCTTTATTTGGAGCCTTATAATATTTCATAAAGATCATAAAGTGGTAGGTAACACCCATTAATAATATTATTGGGTAGATAGTTAAAAGAAAGTAAATTGAAAAATAGAGAATGCTATTTTTAATAAATATAATTTTAAATGTAATCTTCTTATATACTATACAGGGTTTTTTATACTGTTACGGGTGAACCTAAACTTTTTAGCCATGATTTTAATAATTGCTGTCTGTTTTTTTTGGTTTGTTTCCATCTTTCTGCAGAACCATTTAGTGCTTCTGTCTGGGTGATGATGTTTGTGATGCTTCTCCTTGTGTCTGCAGTTGCTGTTTTCATATTTGAGTACTTTAGTCCAGTAGGATATAACAGAAACTTAGCTCAAGGGAAAGGTAAGATTTACATTTCAAGAACCCGGTAAACATATGAATGGAATATTACAATGACTAATATTCTCATTATTTTCCCATTATTTTTACAACATACTGTAGGTCCATTTCATATTAACACTGCAAATATTGTTAAATTAGGAATAACTTCACATGCTTTAGTATCGATTTCACTTTTCTAGGGCACTAGGGAAACTTCCCATAGTTTTTCTTGCCAAAAGCAAAAAATACATATTTAATAAAATGATACAGGACAGTCAGTCTTTAAATGTTCAATGCAATACAGTAAACAGTTGGTCCAAGAAGCTGTATGGTATCTGATCTGTCTGAACTATAAATTCTGCCTTGTATATACAGTATACCTTGACCCAAGAGTTGCATTGGTTTATAAAGCAAAACAAATAGCTAAGATTTTAGCTAATAGCTAATTTTTTGCTTTATGTAAGACATGCAAAAGGGACATAGTAGCACAATCTTTTTTTGTCTCTATTGTCTATTTTTTACCCAATGGCATCTGTAGGTGTAATAGGCTGGGTAGCAATGGAAACTGTGGTCCAAAAATTACTTTAGATAAATTGACCGGAATTGCTTCCCTGAGTATTTTTGCAATTTACTTTCATAATTTTATTTACATAGTTTTGAAGATATTAATATTTTTTTGTGTGATATGGTAGCAGCATCAGCAGATCCCCTGCACTTTCTGCTTCCTGCTCTTAAACATGTGACAGTCCCTCTTCCCTGTGTCTCCTCCTCCCCTTGCATATCCCCCTTGGTCCCTCCGACTCATGGCCCCATGCCCCCCCTTGCAGCCCCCTTGGCCTCTCCCACTCACAGGCCATTGGTCCTGCCCACTTATGGGCTATGTGGTCCTGCCCCCTCACAGGCCCCAACCACTGATTCTGCCTATGCCTGAAAAGGGTGTTTTCACACAGTTTTCTGCAGGGGGGTGGGCACGAGGAGCAAGGGGGGAGGGTGCATGGGTCCCACAATGGGCAGGCCATGGGGACCATCAGTGAACTAGGCCAGTGGCAGGGTAGGGGCTGTAGATTCCCCTAACATTTTCTTCTGGTATATTCACACAGAAGGGAGGGGGAGAGACTTCCGGTTTTCTTCACACACTGTGTGAAGAAAACATCTGTATCTGTGTTTACTGACAGCGAGGTGGAGGAGCAGCCTTTGGAATGTCATCTGTCATCCTCCCACCCCATAAATTTCTGATCAGAGATTTCTTCATATCTTGGGCTGTACAGTACATAGAGAGGTGGTTGATGGCTAATTTAAAAGGTAGAAACATGGTCTATCACCTTCTAAACCTTTCTGCAGTTATCAAATCAATTGGGTGCTTGGTGTATCCCCCACACACACAGACTCACACAACTTAGTTAAATGGGATATGAGCTTAAATATTTTTGGCAAATTTAGAACTTCATTCAAGTATTTCAGTCATATAAACTGTATATGGACAGCAGTACACTGTATATGAACAGCAGTACACTGTATCTCATTACATCTAAAATTTGGTACCCTTGGTTTGAATAAACTGTGTGTTGTGAAAACTACCATTGTCAGGTTTGTTCTTTTTACTGGAATGAACAGAACATGTAACACAGAATAATTCGTACAATCTTGTAGATTGTTATGCCACTGTTAATGCTATAATACTTAATTGTATAAGCCTATAATAAGCCATTACACTACAGCCCAGACCCTCAGATAGTATGTGTATTAGTTAAAGTACTGTAGATAGCCTTTGCAAAATTGAGTCTTTGCCATTCTTTGTACTGAATGCACAAAAAAATGGCTATAGATAACCTCAAGTGAACAGCTTTCTTATGGCATGGCCATGTTTATATGATATGATCATTCTTCTTACCAGGATGCACATTTCCTTGAAATACATGGATGGGTCGAATATGGTCAGATCTCTACTGAGCAACTGAATCAACCCAGGGGTTCAGACAAGGGCAGAACCATTAAGGACTTTATATGGGGTCCTGCAAACTGGATATCAGTTTTTCTGAAGCATTTATTTATGCACAGAAAAAAATGCTTGATGGGCAGATTATTTCAGATATGTATTTGCACTGAACTACCTATTTAATGTAAATTTTAGGTTAACTATTTGTCTCTAAATTAATCTTATTATATTCTATGGAGACATATTTAATCTGTGTATAATATATATACACTACACCATGAAATATAATTAAACTGATATTAGCTGAAATTGCTGCTTTCTTTTACTATCTGGTCAGCACTTATTAGCTCATACAGTATGTGTGTTTAATTCTAAAACACTTTTTATCAGGAACATAAAGCTCTAGGCACTACTTGGTTATTTTAATCTGTACAAATTTGTGTCATACCTCAGGTTCTTCTGTCGTTTAGATCTATTTTACAAATTTGAATACACACAGTTTAATACAGTTAAGACTTTGAGTGGATATTAGGAATGGATTCTATCAATCTGCAATAAAAAAAAGATTCAGACTTTTTCCCCCCAGACAAATGTTTGGGGAAAAACCTTCTTAAAATGTAGAATTATAAAATTTTCTTTAAAGGGCATGTCCAGACTAAAATAAACTTTTCACAGAAATGTTCACCACCCCCCAAACTCAGGTTTTGCATTATTCATACATTCCAAATATGCCCCTGAAGTGTTTTACCTTACCCAGTCCCTCACCGCTCCTTCTTGGCTCCTTCTGTGGCTCAGCCACACTACTTCCTGGTCAACGCTGACAGTTATGGTGGTAGTTGTCAGTTAAAGAGTGATGTGATGTCAGGCCCAATTACCTGACATCCGTAACCAGGAAGTAGAGTGGGTGTCAGGGCAGAGCCGCACTGCTAATTTTTTTGCTTGAATCAAGCTCGAAACAGGAGCAGGGTTGCACCCAGATGGCAAGGAACTGGGTTAGGTAAGTTTTATTAGGGCAATACAATGCAAGAGACACTTCAGCACACTGGTGTTGGCTGTATGCCAGACAGGTAGGTAGGTGCAATTCCCCTAGCCCTCCACTCCAGGGGCCAGACAATTCTCTAGCACAAGAAAGATACCTGAGGAAGGGACAGGACGTCCCGAAAAGTTGTATGTGTTGTTATAATAAATAATCTTGGATTCACCTGATTAGTGTACTTTCTTGTGCTAGAGAAGTTTTATTAGGGGCATCTTTGGAAGGTATGGATAATGCGAATCCTGGGTTTGGGGGGGTGAACATTTCTATGAAAAAAATTTTTTAGGCTGGATATGCCCTTCAAAAATGACTTACAATTTACATTTAGGCTTTTTTAAACTGAGGTAAACAGTTTCCATGTAGAGTAAATTAAATTATTTTGACCAGGGTAAGTATTGGGGCTGGAAGAAACCAGGAGGTCTAAAATTCTTGTTCAACTCACTAAAAAGTGCCTGTTATTGTGCCTAGAACTAATCATTGTCTCTGATGTATATAGAAAGAATCTTACCAATATGCTTGAAGTTGCCCCCACCCCAAAAGACCACATGTAGCAAAAGTGGTCACAAATTGCCTGTGCTGTACAGATTGCTAAAATTGTATGAGGTAAAATCTTAAAGGCTCATAAATAAAAGATAAGCCAGATAACGTTTTTCTTCTTTGTCCTGTATTATGCATACATACTACAGAAGCAGCACAGACATATTAATACAATGTCTACCAAATATATATTCCAGTACATAGGCTACCTTCTAGGTGTCCAGTCTTCCTTGAGGCCACCTAACCACCAACTTTACTCAATCATATGAAACAAAAAAAATGGCTGTCCAGTTTTTAGGGGCCTTTATTGGAGTAATCACATTTTTATTAGTGCAGAACACATGGGGCCATATTTATAAATTTTTGGTGCTGGTTGTGCAATTGATAAGTAATAGTAACCATAAAAATCAGTCAGAATACCCAATAAGTATATTAAAAACACTTACTCTTTTTGATGGTAGAATCTCGTGTAGCAGATTCCTCCATGTGTTCCTATTATTCCCAATATGTGCATCAATAATATGGGCTGGTCCACACTTAGTATTTTGTTTAAGAATGCAGTAAATATCACTTAAAATCAACTCATAAAATAAAATAAAACCAAATCAAAAAAAAAAAAATCAAAAAATGGTGATATTACTTTAAAAGAGCATATTTTACTTTTTTAAGTAATATCACCATTTTTTTGATTTTTTTTTTGATTTGGTTTTATTTTATTTTATGAGTTGATTTTAAGTGATATTTACTGCATTCTTAAACATCTGTTAGTGGTATCATTGGAGATTTTCCTGCTTATTGAATAAGTGTGGACCAGTCCATATTATTGATGCACATATTGGGAATAATAGGAACACACTGAGGAATCTGCTATACGAAACTCTACCATCAAAAAGAGTAAGTGTTTATTGGGTATTCTGACTGATTTTTATGGTTACTATTACTTGAGTCTGATCAAAGCTTCTATATATTTTTTCCCCCTTTTTCCCCCTTTTCTATATATCTTATCGATCTTATCGGCCTGAGTCAATTGCGCAACCAGCACCAAAAATATAGACTTTTTACCATAGGAGTGGACCCACCTGGTTTGCTGCCACTAAGAATAACTACATCCTATTGTGACGCTGAGAAAGCTTATAAACTATCCATAATTATAAATGCATGGTATTGCAAGTTATCGCATGCTATAGTTAATGTACGACAGCAGCTGTAAATGTACATTTACAGCATACTTTCGTTAATAAACGAACATTTGGTCTTAGAATACAAATGTGGTAGTAAAAGGTTGTTTATTTATTGCTATTTATATATGTACAAAATTTAGAAATTGTGTTCCATCTCTATTCTGTAAATTTTATAATATGTAAATGCTATCTACGTGTGTATTTACATTTGTAGACATTGAAAAAGTTTAACATTCATGGCATTCCTTTGAGAGTAAGCAATTTTCCTTTCCAATCTTTACTTTATGAGCTAAACAGTGTCTCCAATTACCTCACTATAGGAAGCTTTTGAGCGAACCAGCTGGCAGACAATGACTGTACAGATCATATAGTTAGGAGCATAAATAAAGAAGAAACAACAAATGCAATGTCAAATTAAATTATTTTGGGTAAAGCAATGCATCTCATCTTTAAATAATTTTTTTGGATGAAATAGCTGTTTTAAGTAGAGTTCTAAAGTTCTAAAGCCTCAGAAAAACACAGAATCAGAAGGCAGAGCACCTTGATATAAAATCTGTAATCTATGTCTTACCATTTTATGTTGATGTGGGTACTGGGAATTAACTTTACTAACATGGGGTTAGTGTTTTATTTCACAAAATTTCAGTATTGCAACGTGTGGTCACTGAGCATTGTGTTCTTTTACATGCCAGGTTCTAAGCTACTGCTAGAATTGTTTACAGCAGGTCATGCCTACTAATAGTCTCTAGCCAATCCTGTTACAGTACATATTGGGCAGGAGACCGTAGGACTGAAGTAAGGTGGTTTGTCCAGAAAGTGCACATACGCACAGTTACTTCTGTGACTTGGAGTGGAAGCTTTCAGATTATAGAATATAAAGATATTACTTCCTTTTAAATTAACATTTCCTGTATAATTTACCATAAAATATATTTGGGTGGAGCATAAAATTTACTTTTTTGGAAGGATTAAAGGACAAATATACTCACCTTCCCCTTGTTTCTCTTCTATCATTTCTGCAAAGCACCCAGGGTGAGGACCTAAAATGCTAAGTCCTCACCTCCGGGTACTTTATAGAAGTCCTTACTTGAAGACTCCCTTGGTGAGTATCTGTAGATCTAATTTTCTTGTTATTGCATTTAAATGAAATATTTTTTTTTAAAAAGGCCAAGCAAACACCTGCACTTTATTTAAAGGACAACTCCACAGTAAAAATCTATTTTACTTTATTTAAAGGACAACTCCACAGTAAAAATCTATTTTACTTTATTTAAAGGACAACTCCACAGTAAAAATCTATTTTTTAAAAATTACCAGGGGCAATGAGGTACAGTCAGATTGATTATTCCTACCCCCTCATATAATTTGTTGGGGAGCTCCAGCACATACAGTTTTCATCTGCCAGGTTAGCTAGAAGATTATGTTTTAAACATAATGCTAAAGCTAGAAGGATACATGGCAGAAGCAGTTTTTTTAATGCTGAGGCTCCTCACAAAAACAACATTGTTAGATAGGAATTACCAATCCTACCTCCCTGCTCCAGGTACTTTTGAATTTAAGTTTTTTTATCTACTTTATATGCACTATAGTTCTCCTTCAAATCTCATAATTATAACATTCCCTGGTGGTGATTATGTGCTGTAGCTGGAAGAATAAAGAAAGAAACCCATACCTAACTTTTTTTAATCAATTTTTTTACTTTTTGTTCCGTTCACTTATGTTCCACCTCTCGTGAGGAAAACTTACTCAACTATTGTTTTCTTGTGAATGCTAATCTTTGCCCCTTACATTTTATTTTAGGTAAAAATCCATTTGGAATAAACTGCCCACAGTCAAAAGTGCAACTCCTCTGTCTAATTTAGTTTTTATATTGTACAAGACTCATTGTTAGTAATAACAACCTCAATTTATTTAAGGTCATCATATTTTTGTTTCTAATGAAAGGTAGAAATCATAGTATTAAATATTTAAAGTAGTATGATACGGGCTGTTTAAAATGTACCTTAAGTTGTTTGAAACAGTTCTTTAATGCTAGAAACTCCATGAATTTTAATTGTTTCTCTGCTAGATGTGAATTTTTGACAAAAAAAAAACAGTTCACCTGCATTTTATGAGCTTCTTTTAAAAGTACCAACAATCTGTCATCACAATGCATCCTCAGCCATTTTATACTGGTGATTGACAGAGCAAATTGGCTTATAGTGATAGTTGAGCAGTGGACCAGAAAATCAGCTCACATAACAGCTTACAGCATTTTTGTCATTTCCTATTTACTTGGCCATGATTCCAACAAATAATAGTGAGACAGGTTTTTCAGTTCCTTCATGTGTTTTGTTTCCATTTCCTTTAGAGGCTCCACATACAGTAGATTTCAAAAAATAGAAAGAACTTTACTTCCCTTTTGTAAAACTTATTATGGTCCATGACATGATCAGACATTCTGGAATATAAAACAATTGTTCTGGAAAATGTAATAAATAATTGTATATTATAGATATAAGGTATATTAAATATGTTTTAACTAGTAGTTAACTGTATCTCTGAATGCTAGTTTCATACAAGAGAATACAAAACAAAATGAAACCCAATGAAAAATGATGGGTTAATTATATTTTAAATCATAACACCTGTTAGATAACCTTCGGTTTACAGACACCTCAAATTCCAATAATTTCTTATTAGCCTTATCCATTTTTAGAGCATATGTGTCAGTAAGAATAGATAATGGGGGAGATTTAGCCCCAACAGCTATTGCTCCGGGTAATTCTCCCTTCCGTGATTCAATATCAAATTTGCTCACGTGGGTATATCCCAAAAGTGAGTTACCCACAGTGCAATTTAAAAGAAAAACTAATGCAAATTGGTTAGCGCAACTTTAACTCCATATAACTGGCCAGCGGCTCTGGGTAAATGAGACAGAATTTTTTAAAGGGTCAGTGTATTAAACATCTGCTCTGAAGACCCTCCTACCAGCGGCACATCCCTTGCGATCCAGAAACAGCTGTACCCCGATCAGCTGTTTTAAAAATCTGATCAGGGTAAAGCTGTTGTTGGATCACAGTGGTGTGCTGCTGGTAGGTCTGCAGCCTCCATGTTCCATTCTCCATGCTCTGTCTACCAGCCTGATTTTCTTACTTTTTTGCTGGGAGACAGCCAAAGATCCCAGTAAAAAAAAAAGGGGGGTGGTATTACAATTTCTGAAAGTAGTGGGCCCATCTTATGGTGCCATTTTTAAGTAAAGATTCCCTTTACATTTGAAAAAGAAAACAGGAACAAACTAATAACAGCAACCACAATAACTGCCAAGAGGAGACTGAGATATGAAATTGACATTTTTATGCAAGTACGGAAAAAATGATCTAACTATTGTAAACCATGGCAACCTAACAGATCTTCGCTAACTGTATTAGGCCAGTCAAAAATGGTTTCAATTAGAGATGTCCGAACTTCGCAAAATCCGGTCCGCTCGAGGATCCGCAAATTTTCGAAAAAATTTGAAAATTTGAAAATCCGCAAGCGGACCCATTAAAATGAAAAATACCCTCAAAATTACGAAAATACGAGAAAAACTAGCATTTTCGAAAATATGCATTTCGAAAATACAAGTAATCCTCATAATTTCGAAAACTTTCGAAAACACGTATTTATGGAAATAAGAAAAATCCTTGTATTTTCAAAATTACGTGTTTTCTTGTATTTTCGAAAATTTTCGAAAATACGCGAAAACACGTAGTTTCGAAAATTTTCGAAAACACGTGTTTATGGAAATAAAAGAAATCCTTGTATTTTCGAAAATACTAAAAATCCGTGAATCGGAAGTTCGGAAGGCGGAAAATCCGGAAAAATCCGCCGTTCGCGAACGGGATAAATCCACGGCGGATCCGGGTTCGGATCCGCGAACTGGCCATCCCTAGTTACAATGAGGTAATTGAGAAATTGAGAAAAATGAGAAAATTAAATCTCTATAGTGACATAAATGAGAGGAAAGCTAATTCTGGGGGTACTTAGCACGCTTATGGACAAGTAGATGATAATAACCAAGATTTTTTTTTTGTTTAAAGGGTATCTAAACTGGAAAGATGCGTATTAATGGAAACTATAATTCTTCCATTTTTATAATTTCTCGATTTTTTTTCTGTCCACTATTTCTATAGATATAGAATCTTAAGCTTCTTAAGCTGTCAATCAAGTGCATTATTAAGATAAACTCTTCTGCAGTTTGCAGTTAGGGGTAACAGGTGTTAAGTCTGAAATGAATGTTGGGAAATTCCCTCTCCCAGTGTTGGCTTATAGTGATTACAGAGCATCACTGCCCTCACAGTGGAGTCATGTCTGATAAAGAGGGTGTTACTTGAGAGTGGGAGGAGGAATGCTTAACCTGAGCAAAATGTACTGGATTGAAGGCATGCAGCAACACACACACCTCAGAGTATGTATTACTGTATTCAGTTATAGATTAAGGTAAGGGAAGGGAAATAATATTTTTCAGTTTACATACCCTGTAAATGTTTCTGTGAAATCATTTTTAAAATATTATATATTCATGTCATAATGTGCAATGTGTACAGAACTGAAAACATTGTAATTGTTTAAATATATTCATTAATATGGTTGAGGTTAATTCAATATATGTGTGTATGGAAAAACAAGTTTGTTATGCTAATTTAATTGAAACTAATGAATGATACTGCAGTAAACAGAAATAGGCACAATCGAAATGCCAAAATTGCTACAAACTAGCACACAGAGTAAATTTGTATAAATGTTTTTTGCATATCAAATGCTTTAAGAAAAATGAATATTTCTACTGTAAATGCCAAAGTGAAGTTTGCATTTCTTTTTAAAATAATACGTTCTGCTAGAATGTTTCCTAATTTTTCTGTTCTGTAACCTTTCTGTGAAATTATAATATATGCCGGGGGGGGGGGGGGGTGTAGTAGATTATTCTTAATAATTAATGAGATAGAAATTAGATAATTAGAAAAATAATTTCAATAAAAATGGCAATTTATTAGGAAATCTGAAAATAAATGTTAGCAAGAAAACCAAGGACAAAGGCCCACAAACTGTATTGGAAAGATAAGGAAGTGTACAGTATCTGAAGCACTAGAAAGTGATTGCAGACGAGCAGAAGATAGATAACAACTGTTATTATAAAGTGTTTTTTTAAATCAATAACAAGAATTTTAATATAGGCTAAATTGCTAAAAAGTTAAAAATAAAAAAAATAAAAGTTAAAATAAAAGGAAAATAATAAAATTTCCACCAAATTAAATTTGCCCCAACACACTGCTTAATACTGCTTACAATGCATGCTTTACATTTTGTTAAATGTTTTAAAAGAATAAAAGGAATTTGTAATTGCCACACTAAACTGTAATTCCTTAAGTTCTATATTAGTGATATTCAGTGTATAGCTCCAAATGCCAATTTTTTTCTCACAAAATCAACATCTTAAAGAAAATAGTGTGCGTATTTGGTTTTATCTTGGATAGTGATGGACCCGAGCTCAAACACTAGTTCGGGTCGAACTTTATGATTTCGTACAAACTCAAACTATTCAAACTATGAACAAGTTCAGGTTTTTCAAACTCGCAGACTTTATTTTCACTAATCATCGAAAATTCAATAATTATCAAATCCTTGAATCAGTAACCCTTGAATATAACCTTCGATTTCGGTAACCCTTGAATGTAGCGCTCGATTTCGGTAACACTCAAATGTATCGTTCGATAACCCTCTAATGTAGTGTTCAATTTCGTTAACCTTTGAATGTAGCCTTTGATTTCAGTAACCCTCAAATGTATCATTTAGTAACCCTCTAATGGTAACCCTCAAATAAAGCATTCAATTTTAGTAACCCTCAAATGTAGCCTTCGATTGTGTTAACCCTTGAATGTATTGTTCGATAAACATTGAATGTAGCATTCGATTTCATTAACCCTTGAATGTAGTCTTCGATTTCTGTAACCCTTAAATGTAGCATTTGATTTCGGTAACCCTCAAATGAAGCCTTTGATTTTGGTAGCCCTCGAATGTAGCCTTTGATTTTGGTAGCCCTCGAATGTAGTGTTCGGTAACCCTCGAATTGGCTATAACCCTCGAATGTGGCATGTGGAAACCCGACAATTGCCCAATCTGGAGGAAAGTTAGTATTCACACAAGTTTTGGTGATATGGACATGTTCCTCAGACTATTTCCCAGGTACCAGTGCGATTTACAGTAAGTTACCATTGCTATTTTCACTGTATTTAATCCAAACTTTTCAAACTAATTTTCCCCACTGACTTTAAATGAAGTTTGGAAGTTCAGAAACTAACCGAACTTTATGAAGTTCGGCCGTCTCTAATTTTGGAAAAGTGCTAAAATGTCTAAAGATAGTGATTATTATCAGAACCAAACACATTTGATTCAAAATCCTAATTTGTTAAAGGAATAGTTCTCTCCCAAGGTGAACTATTCCTATAATGTATTGATTGATGCCTGGGAGGTTAAGGAGCTATGCCTCACCTCCTGTTCTTCAATTAATAGCTCAGGATCCGGGAACAAATATTCAAGAAACTTACCTTTTGTGCGATCCACACTAACAGGTCCCAACTGCTTCCTGGTTCTGTACAGCTATAGGGCGCATGCGCGATAATCCACGCTTTAGTTAGACAGAACAAGAAAATGGTTGGGGATTTCAGTGTGGCCACTGTGGATCATGCAAAAGGTAAGTTTCTTGAACAATTGTTCTTTGATCCTGAGCTATTGATTGAAGAACAGAAGGTAAGGCATAGCTCCTTGGCCTCCCGGGCGTCAATCAATACATTAAAGGAATAGTTTATTTTGGGTGCAAACTATTCCTTTAAAAGCTTTACTTTTAAATTTGCAATTTGAATAACATTGCAAATGAAGAACATTAAAACTATGTTAACTGCTGACAGTTTGAATTTATACATGCGGAATCTTTTGTTCTAATATAAAATTCCAGATAACTCAGAATTAACTTTTTTTTCCCCCGTTGTTAGTTTATTGTTGTTTATTTAAATAATCATGTCAGAGAATGTTGGTAGCATGTATTTAAATAACAATTAGCTATCCATGAAAAAGAAAAAAACAAAAAAATCACTTTCAAAAGAACAAACATAAAAGATATTTGGCTCTTATTTAAAACTATCAATTATTTCAGCAAAATCATTAGGTTTTTAACAAAAATAAACATTCAATAAGTATAAAAATTGGTTTAACCTAATTTATTATTTAATTCTGCCTGTGACTTTTACATTTTTTAATGTTTATTCTTACACCTGCTAAAGATGCTGCTCATATAAAATTTACTTTTCTTCTCTAGTATTCAAGGAGTTGATAAAGTGAAGAATGGTGTACCAGGGTTCAATTAAGGATTAATAAATTATGACCAAAATCCATTTTTAAAAAAATATCATTTCATTTTATCAATGTTTAAAAAATCTTTAAAGCTCTTTAGTTGTTTAATCTATATAGATGGTATTACTTTGTTTATTTAAAATGCTTAAAATATTTTATTCTTATCATGCCAGTCTTATGTGTACATGGTAATTCTTTGACAATGTAAAGTAAAAAATGGTCCAACAATGAAATGGAAGTTAAAAAAATATGTGTAATATAAATATCATCAGAGGAATTTACCAAGAGAGGAATTTGCATGGCTCACAGTAATTTAATAAGGCAGTTGTCTCGGTAAATTGCGGTTGATCTCTGCCCAATGTGTGATTAATGCCAGCTAACAGCTGGCATTAGAAGTCGCTCTAGGAACTGTTGCAATGACCATATTGAAAATATTGTGACGGCTGTGCGGGCATCTTTTGCCTTACCTGGGTATTCATCACCACTCCTGTCTTAAAATCACCCTTATCACTTTAAGAAAGAAAAAAAGAGAAGCAACCTTACTTACACTGCATATCTTTTACACAACTTGCTTTAAGTGTAGAAATTTGTTCTCATGGTTTCAGCATAATGTACCAATATGAAAGATATTATCTGTCATGGACAAAGTTGGACTTTGGTTGGCAATTTAGACACAAATACATTTTTGTCAAATGTGAGATTGGCACCAGAAATATAACTATTGCCAAATATGTTATGTCCTCTCTTGTAGTATTTGGAACTTTTACACATTCAGATGTGATTAGTAGAACAAATATCTTACTCTAATAGTCACATAGAAATAAGTAAGCCCTGATTCAAAACTTCTTTTAGTAGTAAAAATATATATATATATATATATATTTCCTTGAATTACCCAAATATATATGTATATATATATATTATGGGGATATTCTTTTCTAATAATAATGTGTTTTGGTTTTGGTTTTTTCTACAGATCCCCATGGACCTTCTTTTACTATTGGAAAAGCTGTGTGGCTGCTATGGGGTTTGGTCTTTAATAATTCAGTTCCTGTGCAAAATCCAAAGGGTACAACAAGCAAAATCATTGTGTCAATTTGGGCTTTCTTTGCTGTGATATTTTTGGCAAGTTACACTGCTAACTTAGCAGCTTTTATGATTCAGGAAGAATTTGTTGATCAAGTAACTGGCCTCAGTGATAAAAAGGTGGGTTTGTCTAATTTAAAGATACTGGCAAAATAACATTTTCACAGACTTGATGTATAAGCCAATTGATCACCAAATAGAGATGAATGAAACTGGTGAGCTTCATTTCGTCAGTTGTTCTGCAGAACCTAACCTCTCTGAAACCAATTTAATTATAATATTTAGAATTTCAATACATTTTTTTATAATAAATAGCTATTTTTTAATTTTACATTTTTAAAACTTTTTAGCTAATTTAAAAAATTTTGATTGTCAAACACAATTTTTTGGTAGAACTTACAATGATAAGTTTGGAGGTTAGAAAATTCTGTCAGATCCTCAGATTTTCAAAACCAGCAGTTCGGAATTCAAACTAGGTTTCTTTCGAAACCAGGACTTATCTCTAATCATCAATAGCTCATGTTTAGAGGACACAGGGTCATAATTTAAGAAATGTTTCATCTTCAGGTTAGGAAAAAAATGAAAACTCTGGAATTGTCTTCATACAAATGTGGTAATGGAAGGTATATAACATAGCTTCAAACATGGTCTGTATACATTTCTAAAATTAAGAACATTTTGGCAAGTTACTAATATCAATACGTATAGTTCTTATTGTTCCAGCGATCCTTTCTGGTTGCCTTTTCTAGCCAGGAAGAGATTTTTTTTGCCTTCCTCTGGAACAGCAGTTAGGCAGGGATAATGGGTAGGCTAAAAAGGTTGGCCAAGATGGATTAATGTCTTTATTCAACCTACAAAATTATGTAAATATGTCCTATATATATATACATATTTAGCACTTACCAGCTATGGGTAAAAAAGGATCAATGAGAAGAAAATTGTGTAATAATTAACACAACCTACATATGAAAAATAAACATGTTTCTTTTGTTACCTTACACTAGAATCTCTGCTAATAAATATTTTTATAGAATAACAGTAGAATGTTCTGGTATGAAAACAGCAAAAAAGCCTCCTACACAATGCAGAGGGAATCCCATGGAGTTTTGTGCCGTGTAACTCATGTAAATTTATAAAGCTATTTCTGTGCAATCATGAATCAAATTCTCTGAGCTGGAATACTGCTATATTAAATGCACACCCCAAAAGAATTAAAATATTTTTGTTATAGACAGCCACATTTATTTATATCAATGTGATATTTGTAAGAACGGTAACAAGGAAATTCAATCAATCAATGGAATAGGTGGTGCAGCAGATTTATATCCTTTCCCAACATAATTTAATCTACATCTAAACTAAAAACATTATTCAGTTTAATCCAAATGGTTTGTTATTCCACTCATAGGAGATTTGATTAATGCGATTTGTGTATGTGTTAAATGGGTGTAAAAGTAAACTCACTTACCTGTTAGATTTTTCATTTTGCAGTTTCAAAGACCATATGATTATTCTCCTCCATTTCGATTCGGCACTGTTCCAAATGGCAGCACTGAAAGAAATATTAGGAACAACTATCCCGATATGCATCAATATATGGTCAAATTTAATCAAAAAGGGGTACAAGATGCCTTAGTTAGTTTGAAGACTGGGTGAGTATTTTTTATTAACCTTTATTTTTATCTTGTGTAACATATAAACACAGTATTCGTATTACAGTTAAAATAGGCTGGAATCTTAAACTTACATCCTGAACATCCTGAGCATGTAAATCCCTCCCCAACAGCCATGGTACAAAACACATCCATTTATTTATCCAACACATTTAACTGCTAAGGGAGTTTTTGATATTTGGAAAGGAAAACACATTAATGATAGGGAATGCATGTTTTATTCTAGCCCCCATAAATGTCATACTAGTACAGTATAGACTACCTTTTTAGCACACCAGCTATTCCTAATAACACAAGTTAAATATCCCAAGTCAGGGACTGTTTTGCTGGATACTAAACAAGACATACACAAGTTCAGAAACACATCACCCAATACTTTGAAACAACTGATACCTCTGATACATCAATCCAGTAGTTGTGGGGGGCCCTATATTAAGAACATTATAAAACAGTTGGCCTCCTGACAATAACCTCAATACTTTCTCTTTCATCAGTGTCAAATCCATCTTCTAGAAAAGAGTTATGCTTCCACTGGGGAGAACAAAACATTGTTAACATTAGCCCAACTTAAACAGGAGGAAAGAATGTTTTTGTAAATTAAATAAACCAGAAAGGCCTCTAGCCAACCTATATCCTCCCACTTAACAGACTTTCTTAACTCTACAAGCCAACCTTACTTTACTGTACACACTCCAATTTCTCAGGAATAATAAGAAAACATCATAAAATCTTTTAAACCATAAAAGGCCCCTGGACCTGATGGTCTATTGAGCCTTTACAATAAAAAATAAAAATCCAAAGGCTACTTTTACCACATCTAGAAAAGTTGGGTAACTACATTGACACTGGAAGCTCCCTTCTCCCAAGAAATGATAGCAGTGAACATCTATTTGATTCCTAAACCCAATAAGGCAGATATGGATGTTTAGAAATACAAACCAAGACACTATAGAAGATCCAAGTACAGATATCATAGAGTATAGTAGCAATAAAGGTATACAAGATTCAAGTTCACTTTGGTTAACCGAGGATATGGTACAGAAAGAACTAAATAAGGTTAATATTAGTAAATCTCCTGGACTGGATAAAATACATCCTCGGGTACTTAGGGAGCTAAGTTCAGTTTTATCTAGGCCATTGTTTCTTATTTTTGCCGATTCCCTCATGTCCGGTGGTGTGCCTCTGGATTGGAAAAAGGCTGATGTTATTCCAATATTCAAAAAGGGTAGTCGTTCACAGCCGGGTAATTACAGGCCTGTAAGTTTAACTTCAGTGGTGGGGAAGATCCTGGAAAGTTTAATAAGGGATCATGTTCTAGAGTATGTTTCAAGGACTGACATTATAAGTAGTAACCAGCATGGATTTAGGAGGAATAGATCTTGTCAAACTAACTTGCTTGGCTTTTATGAGGAAGTAAGTAGAAATTTAGACTCTGGTATAGCAGTAGATGTAGTTTACTTGGATTTTGCAAAGGCTTTTGATACAGTCCCCCATAGGCGACTAATGAATAAGCTAAGGTCTGTTGGTCTGGGGAGTCACATTTGTACATGGATAGAAAATTGGTTAAAGAATAGGATGCAGAGAGTAGTTGTTAATGGGGCTTCATCATTATGGACTAAAGTGCTAAGTGGGGTGCCACAGGGTTCTGTGTTGGGGCCGCTTCTATTTAATCTATTTATTAATGATTTGGAAGTGGGTATTGTCAGCAAGGTTTCTGTATTTGCTGACGACACAAAACTTTGTCGACCACTAAAAACTTCAGAGGATGTGCAATCGTTGCAAGGGGATCTAGATAGATTATCACATTGGGCTGCTAAGTGGCAGATGAAATTCAATGTTGATAAATGTAAGGTGATGCATTTTGGACTTAAAAATACTTGTGCTACTTATACTATAAATGGCTCTGTGTTAAGTGAATCCTTGTTGGAAAGGGATCTTGGAGTTTTGGTGGATAACAAACTTAAAGGTAGCAAGCAGTGCAAGGCGGCAACAGCCAGAGCCAGCATGGTATTGTCTTGTATAAAGCGAGGTATGGATTCAAGGGAGGAAAATGTAATTCTCCCTCTTTACAAAGCATTGGTAAGGCCTCATTTGGAATATGCAGTGCAATTTTGGAATCCTGTGTACAAAAAGGACATCTTTGAAATGGAAAGGGTTCAGAGAAGGGCAACTAAATTAATAAGGGGACTGGGGGAGCTTGAATATGAAGAGAGACTGGAAAGGTTACAATTATGTACGCTGGAGAAAAGACGCTTGAGTATGATTACTGTGTATAAATACATTAACGGGCCATACAATAAACTATCTAGGGCATTGTTCACCAAGAGAACATGTCAAAGGACACGAGGACATCCCTTAAGACTTGAAGAAAAAAGTTTAGGCTTCAAGCTCGGAAAGGGTTTTTCACTGTGAGAACGGTAAGGCTATGGAACTGTCTTCCAGTGGACGTTGTAATGGCAGGTTCATTGGTCAGTTTCAAAAAAAAGCTGGATGAGTTTCTGCAAACAAGGAATGTTGCAAGTTACTGGTATTGATACATAAAGTAGAGTTGATCCAGGGAAATTTCCGATTGCCACTTGGAGTCAGGAAGGAATTTTTTCCCCCTTCATAAATTTGGTGTTTTTTTTTTGCCTTCCTCTGGATCAACAGTTAGGCAGGAAATGAGTATATTGCTAGATGGGTTGGACTGGATGGACGTATGTCTTTATTCAACCTCAAATACTATACTACTATACTATACTACCAAATTGCTTGTGAAATTTATGGCTTCTAGACTGGATGCCCTGCTTTTATCTCTAATCCACAGAGACCAAGTAAGGTTTATCCCAGGCAGACAAGCAGCAACGTTATCACATTTGCAATGCGACAAAGTGTCAGGCTGCATACTTACATTTTATATTGAGAAAGATTTGTGCCTGGGGTGGCACTACCTCTATGCCATTTTACACCAGTAATTATAAATAACTTCCCTTATTTACTTTCTTCATTAAAAATGAACTGTGGTCTCCCAACAAGTTAAGATTAAATAAATTCCTTCAATCTTATCTATAAAATCCTCCCTGGATTTCTAGGTAAAACCTGTGTAAAGTCATATTGCATTAGAAGTTCAGCAACCTTTCAGGAGGTTTCATGCAACCAACAAACTTTTCTTCCTGCATTGATAGGCACGCAAGCTTAGCAGTCAATCCTTTTTTATAGCTGTTTTTAAGTCTTTGTTTGCTTTCCTCTGCCATGTAAACCTTAGGCAGAAACAGATAGATATTTTACTGGCTTTTTCTATTGTAAATAGACCCAGAAGCTTGGGGGGCAGGCACTGATAACATCACTGATCAGTGGTTTGTGCAGAGACTTCCTGTCTTTTTCAGCATGAACAGGGAGAATCAAAAAAGCAATTAAAAGATTCATTCTTTTTTTGTTACTTCTTCTTTATACACTATAGAGCAACCTAGAACTAATAGCAGATACTGTAGTACTAAGAATGGTAAAAAAGAAGAATATTCATTCAGACGGATGGTTTAGATACATTTACAAATTAAAATCAGTAGAGCTCATGGATTGGATTAAGAACATATCTCAGAATCACTTTTTGGATCATATTCTGACTATGCTTCATAGCAGTAATCAACATGGAGTCAGGAGAAATAGATCTTGTCAAACTTCCCTGGTTTTTATGATTTTTTTCATTCTGGTATAGCAATAGATAAGGTGTACTCAGACTTTGCTAGGGCTTAGAGTACTTTTACTATATGTATAAAATAAGGTCTGTTACCCTTGAAAAACACATTTGAACATGGATAGAACATTTTTTAGTAGTTGGCAATGGAGCTTCATCTATTGACTTAGATGGGGCCACTTATATGTGTGATAATAACAAAAAATGTGAACCTTTTATTGAATAAGTCCCATCAAAGTGATCATAAAAAGTACCACTAGTAGCAGCTGTTTTTACAATGGTGATAGTGCTATCTGTTATAGAAGTACAATAAATCGCCCCATTTTATCAATAAAGTCAATGAGGCAATATTGGGTGGTATTTCGATACTGCCTCATATTAACTTTATGGCCGCAGCATCGTTTTATGCAATGGCCTGAAAGCATATAACAGTTGTAAAAACGTCTACTACTAACTTTATAAATACAGCCCTATAGTTCTTGTTGATGCAGTGATACTTTTTGCAGCAGCCAGTGTTAGTCAGCCCACACACCCACCTCTACAAGCCACATCTATTTTTTCCAGGAAGACACAGGGGTGGCTTTAAATATTTGTTTCAGGTGGCAAAAGTTCTAGAAATGTCCCTGATTGTAATCTACTGTTATTGGGTGTGGAGGAGCTAAAAACTGTATATTTACTTCAGGTACACTGAGATGGCATTTTTATATTGTTTTTTATATTGTAATTCCATGTTTATTAGTCTTTTTCACTTTCATGTTTTGTAGGAGCCCTTTTTTAAACGTAGCTCAGTTAATTTGGAGCCCGGCACATGATTAACTGGGAGTTCATTTTCATACTAATCAAACAAATAATTTAGGGTAGATGGGAGCTCTAAAGAAATATAGGATGATGCCTTCAATTTGTTTTAATTGTCGACTAGAATTAAAAACAAGGCTTTACCTTCTTGTTGCTACATTTAAAATACTGAAGATTGGAAATAGATTTAGTTTGGCCATCAGATTCTAATTAGAATAGAAAATTCTAAGAAAGCAGACATCTTTGTATAGATCCTTCTTAAAGCATGAAAGAATAGTAAAATAAAAGTGGATGAAGCAAAGCAAATTTTGTCTTCATAAGGAAACCATTGCAGTCGACCTCACTAGATCAACTGGACCATCTGTTATGTAGGGCTCATGAGAAGGCTAAAAAGGTTTGACCAGGTGGAGGTATATCTATATTCAACCTTAAATACTAGGGTCCATGGGCCCTATTTGTGATACCACAGTCTTGCTTTTTAGCGATACTGCGCCTTCAATGATCGGTTTAACGTTAATTTCTGATAGGTTCAGTGATTGGTACTTTATGATCGTTATCATTAATTAATAATAACGATTGTAAATTTCCAATAACATTCATAAATCTACAATAACCCAATCGTAGATTTGAGATCCCCATAGAATACCATTGTGGTAGTTTGCTACAGCATAGTATTCTACAATGGAAAGTTCATTAATTAACAAACCCTTGGTTAAAATGTACAACTGCAGTCGTACAGTATCAATAACGCATGTTTTCAAATGGAGCCCATTGTTACAGTATATTCAATTTAGAACATTGGATCTCACTCCCCATTTAAATAATCCATTTAGATCACTGGGTGTATTAAATAGTGATGAATTTATATAAAAGGGAAACTACCATTTTAGAACAAGGTAAAATGTCTAACTAAAGTTGGACACCAACTAATGTAAGTTGAGCATTTTTTCCTTTTACCAATTGTAATACAAGGTAGATGTACGACAAGTTACATACTGATGCCCCCTAGTCAGTAGAATTTATTTAGATATTGTCTCCTTGTTAGAGAATTAATTTAATTAACCAAATTAAGACCTTCATGACCTAATCAAAACATCAACACTAGTATTAACCTGGACTCTACAGGTATTATATATGGTCACTGATACCATGAATTCCATTTGATTGAGAACGCACAATATTTCCAGATGAAGGTGTCACTAGATTAGAATCAGCAAGCCACTGTAATATATCACTGTCAAGAATTTACAGGGAGATTCATCACAAAGTGGAGCATCTTACCTTGCTGAGATCCCGTGATGCAAAATGCAATCATGTCCGCTACTGCATTGCGGGATCCCTGCAAGGTAAGACGCATGACTTTGCCCTCCTTTACCAACTTACAATACCCCATTAAGTTTTGTGCTACAAGGTAATGAGTATTGTATCGGGAGCGCTGCACTATTTCTAAAAACATGTTAAACTGATACTGCATAGAATTGCATAGATTTTATACTTATTGAATCTCCCTGTTAGAGTTTTAAATATTTGACTCGCCTCTAAATACACCTCACTTGACTTTGATTCTGTTAAAAAAGATCTCAAATACGCAGTGAAAAAATAATCAAGGATGTTAATAGTAAGATTTAAAGTAGAACTAGATGTGAAATTTAAGGTTATAGAAATGTTGCATTTACTAAATCTTAATCCAAACATTGCTTTACAACTTCTTATAACAAATTAGCTTAGCTTTTTTTGTGCCTAAATTAAGAAACATGTGAAAAATCCATTTAGTTTCTATTGCTTCTAGGCTGTTCACACCAACTGTAAATAACCATTGATCTCTTAAGTACCAGGACTTGAGGAATAAGTTAATTTCCAAGACTTACAATAAAATAAAACACACATTTTTTTTTATTGTTGTAATCCCAGAAAAACCTATAAAGAAAACAAGTGTCGTATCATATCCCTTAGTTATAGTTGTGCTTTAATAGCTTGGAAATTTAAGGCTGTATTTTGGAAATGCATGTTTTTATTGTTTTTTTATAATTAATAAATTAAAATATTTTGATGCATAAATTACCATATAAACTAATTCTACCCCATCGTATTTTCTTTTTGCCTCGTCAAATGCTGCTCTGACAACTACATCACATTCAAGTTTTGTTCAGAATTTATTAGATTATGACTAAAAGGCACTTCTCTATAAATGCATGAGCTTTAAGGCTCATAACACAGGTTGACCTGTGATGAATGGTGTGTAATGAATGAATGTTTTTGCCTAAAAACAGCTGTGAGTAATGAACTTCCGTTTTCGGGCGAAAACAGCTGTTTGTTTTGGCTTCATTGACTCGGCGGATAAGATAACAGTGTCACCATATTTCTTGCTTTTAAGTATACCTTGAGGCACCCTGACCTAGACTGTAACATAATTGGCTAGAGACCTCTACTGGGCAGATACCACTGTAATACTGTAATCTCCTGCACTACCTTAGGACTGGGCATGTATGAAAAACAAAAATCTGTGACTAAAACAGTGAAACTTAAAGGGAAAATATACTGAAAAAATGGCTTTGCCTCATCTTAATCTATAATTGAATACATGTAAGTAGCACTTACTCTGATTTGTCTGTGTTGCTGCATGCCTTCAATCCAGCACACATTTTGTTTAGGAGCAGTATCCCCCCTACCTCTTTTAACCACTACCACTTCCATCCGACTTGACTTTTTTCCCACAGACCAACTGTCAAGCCTGCACACAGCATGCAGCATTCCAACTGTCAAAACTCTGTCAGTAAACAGTAAAACTACTCACAGAAGAATAGTTTTTGAGATCAAGGAAGTTGATTGACAGCTGAAATATAAGAAGTTTCTAAAGAAATAGGGGGCAGATCAACAAAAAAAATGGTACAGTGGTGGTTGGGAAGAATTATAATTTCCAGTTATGGTCAATTTAAAATAACCTGTTTTTTTGGTATAGATGCCCTTTAAATGCTGGGAAATAAGGTACACCCAAAGACAGGGCACCCAAAGTGCCCTGTCTTCTAACTTCTTCTGTGTACAAAAAGGACATCTTTGAAATGGAAAGGGTTCAGAGAAGGGCATCTAAATTAATAAGGGTATTGGGTGAGATTTAATATGAAGAGAAACTGGATAAGTTACAATAATGTACGCTAGAGAAAAGGCGCTTGCGTGGGGATGTGATTACTGTGTATAAATACATTAACGGGCCATACCATAAACTGGGGCATTGTTCACCAATACAAAGCATGTCAGAGGACACGTGGACATCTCTTAAGACTTAAAGAAAAAAGGTATAGGCTTCAAGTTCAGGAAGGGTTTTTCACTGTAAGAACGGTAAAGCTATGGAACTGTCTTCCAGTGGACGTTGTGATGGCAGGTTCATTGGTCAGTTTAAAAAAAAAGCTGGATGAGTTTCTGCAAACAAGGATTGTTGAAAGTTACTGGTATTGATTCATAAAGTAGAGTTGATCCAGGGAAATTTCCAATTGCCACTTGGATTCAGGAAGGAATTGTTCCCCCTTCATAAATTTGGTGTTTTGTTTTTTTTGCATTCCTCTGGATCAACAGTTAGGCAGGAAATGAGGATATTGCTAGATGGGTTGGACTGGATGGACATATGCCTTTATTCAACCTCAAATACTATGCTATTTAATGCTGTTATATGTAAAAACACTTAAACCACCGACACACAGAGACAAGCAAGGAGATTCACTCAGAGCTACACTTGCTCTTGGCAAATCTCCCTTAGCAGATTTACCAGAGGCTCTGGGTGAATCTCACTCACATGTAAGTATTTAATGCCAGCTTACGTAAGCCTCTGGTAAATAGGCTTGGGATGGCTGCGTGAATCATAAATTGTTTAGGGGTATTAAGGGTATTAAAGAGCACTGGGGGGCTACAACACCCCCTAGTAAACGAGCCCAAAAGAGACACAGACACAAATAAATCAGAGAGACAAGGATACACAGACACAGAGAGAGACAGGCAGACCAGCAGACACAATTATGCCTTATGTATAATCCACCTATGATAGTAACTATTGTTTTATTTAGCACATAAATGTATTTGGTATTGGGAACTATGAACAAGCTACAGAATCCATAGAAATAAATCTACTTTTCTTTGGTATTAGAGTACATTTTCAATACCAGAGAAATTTACTATGTTGACCCTTTCAGTTTATTTATTTATTTTTAAACAAATGGTCTTTGTTCTGGTAAAATATTTGGGAACATACAGTATTCAGGATTGTTTAGACTCATTCTGAAGTTCTAAAATGATTCATTAGTATTTTGTGGTTCTTGGTAAATGTAAGTAGTTTGTCTACTGTGATAGGGTCTATTTCATTTTAAAGGGTAATGAAAATAGAGCAGTGCTAAAGTGTATCTATTATTATTCACCTCACTCATCACTGATCAGCTAAGCCCTTTTTAGTTTGCTGTGCATTAAAACTTCCTTTTACATTTACCCACAGGACAATTGATGGACACAGGCTTAGGCAGTAATGATTTATTAATAGAATTTCTTTTTGTTATGCTTTCTGCTTATGTATATGCTTTTTGATTTCCCTGTACCTCACAGACAGTGCCTCCAGCCATGCAGAAAATAAAAGCACTTGCCATTTTTCTGTATGTTACAGCTAGTGTGTTCAGTCTATATTACAACTGTGTTGGAGTGGGTGTATATAATTATACAATGAAAATCTAAGATATAGTACTGTGCATGCTGGAAGGCAGTAAGAGAACAAACCAGCCAGTCAATTAGCAAGAGTATCTGAGATCCAATATAGACTGGACATTCTGCCATATCTAAACAAGCTAAGATATAAGTAGATATGACAGATAATGTCTCTAAGCAGACATGGATGAAATGCAACACAAAGGGCCTGCAATATTAGTGCATTATCTACATAACAAGGATTGTCTATAAAAGGTAAGTAGTTTTATATGTATAGCCCACAGGGTAATGCATAAAATATTCAGCTACAGGAAATTTACTTTAATATAAAGGACTCAAAAAGGGTCATGATTTGAAAACCCACATTAGATGAAGGAAAAGATCATCACCTGCAATAACTTTAAATAACATTACCTTTGATATCAACAGAAAATCAAAACCACAAAAAAAGGGATCATGAGGCCTGAATGGGTAATCTAATCCCAACCTAAGGGTTAACAACATCTCTAAGCTGCATATACTTTTGTTGTTTTGCTCGGCAATTGTCTGCAATGTTGTGTCCCACCCCCTTGCTGATAGACTAAAATGCTCCATGAGTTCACTAGCCCCCCTGGAACTCTTCTCTAGTTCCAGAACTTCAAGGTGGCTACTGCACAAGCACTTCCTAGTCTGCTTTGTCACAGGGGTAAAACTAAATATAAATACATGGGTCATCTTAATGTATGCTACTCTTCATTAAATCCTAAATTGATAATATTCTGAAAATGCAACTGGGTTTTGACAGATGAACAATATTCATAGTGCATACCTGATTAGGAAGCCAGGGGAAGCTTTTACCTGATAAACTCAATTGATTCTGTCACACATGATAGCTACCCGCCAGGGAATACTTTACTTCCAATGCCACGCAACTTCCTGTCCTGTGCATGCACACTAAAACTGTGTGAATTATCTGTGGATATCTGTTGTATTCAATTAGATCAACTGGACTTGAAGTTTAGTTCTTGAAGACGTTTCGCTAGTCATCCGACTGGCTTTCTCAATTCAGAATGACTTGTACAAGAATCTGTGGCAATTATGTACCCTGGAAAATCCCAATTAGCATATCACAGCCAAGTGTTAAGGGCGCGATTGGATAGTGGCTATAAGGTGTCAAAACAGCATTGTACATGGCAGACAGTTGGTGTCGAAACCCCCCACCTCTATTTAGGCTTGGTTTCTTTATTTTCACATAAATGGTCTCCTTAACACCTCTCTTGAACCAGTCACGTTCCTTGCCAATATGTTAACATTACAATCTTTAAAGGTATGTCCTTTATCCTTAAGATGCAGGGACACGGCTGAGTCCTGACCCAAGGAATTGGCTCTTCAGTGCTGGGCCATACGTTGATGCAGTTGCTGTTTGGTCTCCCCCACATACAAATCAGAGCATTCTTCACTGCACTGCACAGCGTATATGATGTCGCTTTTCTTGTGTTTCGGTATTGGGTCTTTCGGATGTACCAATGCTGTTTTGACACCTTACTCTGGGCGTTCCTATAACACCTCTTAGCCACTATTCAATCACACCCTTAACACTTGGCTGTGATATGCTAATTGGGATTTTCCAGGGTACATAATTGCCACAGATAGTCATTCTGAATTGAGAAAGCCAGTCGGATGACTAGCGAAACGTCTTCAAGAACTAAACTTCAAGTCCAGTTGATCTAATTGAATACAACAGATATACCATGACCTAGATGAATGAGAACCTTCACAAACATATCTGTGCATGTTCCTTTAGCCCTATACTGCAGTTTACTTGCATGGTACAGAATTCTGACCTTGATTTTATGGTCCATTTGTCTGAAAATTTTATGGTCCATTTGTTCGCAAGTCTATCTAAATAACCAATAAGATTACAAACCCAAACAGCGTCAGATATCTGCAAGATTATTATTCTGCCATTATTGCAAATGGCAGAATATGTATCTAACGGATTCATTATCTAGTCATCATGGGTCCTGGCCTTTTGATCTATGTAAAAAAAACGTCTGATACCACAGGTTATCGTAAATTAAATTAAAAGAACAGTTCAGGGCTCAGCACAGAAAGTCTAATCTCTGGGGCCTATAAAAATTCCAGAAATAAAACTGAAATTAGAAAATAAATAATCGAAAAAGCACCAAGATTCTATACTCAGAGGAGAATATAACAAATTCCTTGATTTAATTAGATAGAATAATAGCATATATTAATTAATATAAAAATGACAATTATAATCTTAATACCAAAGTCAGATACTAAGATAGATATTTCTAGGGATCAAAATGTCATAATCCTCTGGGGAATAACAATACAGACTAAATAGCATGCATGCATATAACACTAATAACCACCACTTAATTTCATAAAAATATTATAAAAACATATGTATATCAAGCTTGATAATGATATTGAATGATAGACCACAGATCTAAACAGCAGTTATCCAACTTAGGGCAAATCCCTCTCCTCTCTCACAGGGATGATTGTGCCATATCAATAGCTAACAATGGTTAGAAAAATTTAAAGGAACCCTTCTTTCACAGGAGTATAATATGAATGGTTAGAGCAACCCAGTAATAGTGACCCTGCTCCTAAATAACATTCCTTGCCACTTGCCAGTCCTCAGCGAATGAAAAACACACAAAATGGATGACTAAGACCGGAGGGTCAATCAAATCAACTTGTATACATGTGAAGATCCCCAAACCAGGGCTCCTTCACCAGATGAGTTCCAAAATCTCCACCAAACTCGGTAGTATTACAAGGGGTCAGATGGAAGATAACATGTGGGGTTGCAGATCGTCCTTGAGTGCTGCTGGAAATAGCCAAATGTGTCCGGAGCTAGCCAAGGGTTCCCAAACCGAAAGGCTGCTCACGTAACTTGAGTGTGTATCGGGATGCTTGATTGGAGTGGCAAACAGCTTCATAGCATTTAAATGACCATTACTAGGGATGAACGAAACCACTAAGTTCTGGTCCAACTATGGACCAATAGAAGTGAATAGGAATTTAAGTATAGGAATAGGAATTTAAGTATTTAAGGTATAAATAGCAATAGTAAGTTAATGTTAATGGCTCAGGGACCTTGGAAATGGTCCAGGGAACGTTCTTCATGCGCAAGCTATTTTTAAGTTTCCACATTACATATTCGATATGTTTGAATATTCGAAATTGAAGGCTTGCATGTTTTTGGAATTAAGGGTTAAAATATTTGATATTTCTCTAAATTGGCCCTGTATATTTGATAATTTTTTAAATCAAATAATTCTCAAAATTTCTTTAATTATTGAAAATTTCCATAATCAGCAAAATCCCAGAACCCCAGAGTTTGGAACTTCCGAACCATCAGTTTTGAGTCAGAACTGGGTTCAACTCAGAACTGTACTTCATCCCTATCTTTTAGAGATGCCTGAAACTCACTAGTTTCATTCCGTTCTTGGATTTCCGGACCTCGGAGTCCAGAAGATCCGAAAATCCAAAAACAGAATGACTTTTCGAGTATTATCGAATGTTCAAGGCTATTTTTGATAACTTTCAAAAATAGCCTTGAACGTTTGATAACCCTCGAAAATATGATAGGAGACTGCTTTCGGATCTATTTTCGATAATCCTCGATAATTATAGAAAATTTGGATTTTGGAACCGAGGGGGTTCCGTGTCGGATCCGGGTCTGAGTTGAAACCCAGATCCCATCTCTACTATCTTTTACTTCCTGTTTATCTATTCCTGTGAAATGGCTCATTCTGCCATTACCTTTTATTTTAGAAAGAAACACTCAGATAATTATTTTTCAGTTATATTTTTTTAAAAAAACATTAACTATATGAATTTGCAAGTTAAAGCTTTGTATGTATATACTGTGTAGTGAGTGGTATTTTTGCAAGTGGCATTTCAACAACCGAACACAATCTTTATATGGTTTATTCATTAAATATTATGGGAAAATGTTTATTCTTACATTTCATTGGGGACATTTTCAGATGCATTAACCATGGTTACTATGATATTAGTTAATGACTAATCCACAACTGTAAAAGTGCAACTGTGATAATACGACTAAGTTAAAAGGCTCAGTTTAAGATTACATCATCTATATAAACTGCAGAGATCAAGAATTTCCTCTTTATTGCAAAAATAAAGGGCATCTAGTTCTTCGTTTGAAAAATTTGGTTGAACATTATAGAGCATACTTAAATCAAAACATGCAATTAAAAAACTGATTTATAAACACCTCATTACTCACCTTATTGCTTTAATAATGTGGCCATGTCAAACAAAAAATAATTGACTTTAACAAATGTCTTTCCATTTTGCATCTAAAAGATTGTGCTAATTTGTTTTCATTAGCATAACACTTTAAATCAGGAACATGAAAAAAAGTGCAATAGATTTCATAGATAGATTTCCTCTTTTTTGAAAACTATCTATCCATCATGAACTACTGGAGACATTTTTACTTAATGTAGCATTAAAAATTTCACAAAAGTCTATGTGCTAACATTTGAATATGCAAATGTGGTGAATTAAGGCTATATCATTTCTTGGGCTTTATATGTACATTGATTGATTGGTGAGACTGTGTATGTGTAAAATAATATGAAAACCTGGATTTCTTTCTTGCTCCTATTATGTTAATGTATTAGTTTCCATTTTGCATCCACTTGTTTATTTGTCCTAACTTCTTTTTTCTAGAAAATTGGATGCATTCATTTATGATGCAGCAGTGCTGAACTACATGGCTGGAAGAGATGAAGGATGCAAACTGGTGACAATAGGAAGTGGTTATATCTTTGCCACTACAGGTTATGGTATAGCTCTCCAGAAAGGATCACCATGGAAACGCCCAATTGATTTAGCCCTTTTGCAGTTTGTAGGTGATGGTAAGTTCTTAAAATTAAATGGAAACAAAATTACTTGTATAAACCACATTTGCCTTGAATAAATTAATGTCTGAAAGGGATAAAATACAATGAGATATAAAATATATTTGTCAGCACATGACCCTCCATCAAGATCCAACTGTTTAGATGAAGGAGCAATATCAGTTTAGTAGTGGAGTAGTATTGCATTAATCACCTATCAATATTAATAGGTATATAATAATTTTCTTTTTTTACTCTATTCTTAACCTACACTATATTATTATCTTTGATTATGCTTAAAGGGACACTAAACTGAAAAAAATGTCTTGCCTTTATCCTTTTCTATATTTTTAGTGCTGCCACTGAATCCCTTTTTGCTCTCAGTTCTCCCTGTCACTAGATCTCCTCATGTCCTGTTCAGCTCACTCCTAGTTAGTATGCATATCTCCTCTCTATGTATCCACCCCCTACCAAAACTGAGGCAGAAACGAAGTGTGGAGCATGTTCAGTAAAGATGATCTGTGCCTAACTACAGCCAATAGAATTCACCAAGTGATTTTGTGTTATAGTAAAAGTAAAACTGCTTTGCTATAGGAAGGTAAGAATCAATGGGAGCTGTAATCACTGCTTGAACCAAGTAAGATTTTATTTTAGCTGTAAGAGTTTAAAGGTGTGTGTGTTTGTGTTTGTGTGTGTAGTGGGGGTTTTTGTAATTGATTTCATAAGGTACAGTGCTACTTTAGGACTTAAAGTAACACAGACACCAGCTAACTGCAGGATCAGGTTTATCTGCACAGAAAGAGCACAGAGGAAAAGATAATGCGTATTCCCTTTCCTGATAATAATGCTGAATCAATTAGCCATACAGTGACAGAGAAATAAGCTTTACATGTAGTGTGCCAGGGGGAGGGGCTGGGTGATCGATAGTTCTTTACTGACTAGCAGTGCCCCGTCCCCCTTAAAAAGTAAAATTCCAAGAGATAAAAAAACAAGGATAGGAAGGTCAGAGAAGAAAAAAAATAAGCAGGTTTAAGATTGGTGGTAATTAATCCTACTTACTTTAAAGTCCAAAAAGATTGTACAGCTTTAAAGGGCTTAAAGTCCAGCCCTCAAATAGAAATGTATATACAGGTAAATCACCTACCAAAACTCTAAACTGTAATAGTTTGCAATGTGAAATATATAAGTCTAACCTGAAATCCTGTCCTATTTCCTCTGTTTCTGCTTCCTGGTTCTTCCAGTTAGAAACTGTCAGTTATGAATTTGACAGTTGACATCACAGCAAGTGAGTGAATGCTAATGCCCTAGCTGCCTCTTCTGAGCATGCTCAGGATCAATACGGTTTCCATGAGGCATCTAGAAGCATGGAAGGCATACAGTAATGAATCCAGGAGTTAATTATTTCTAAAAGATGTTATTTTGAGGGTGGAGTTGTCCTTTAAGAGTATTAGGCAACATTTGGGGAAGAATTCAGAAATTCTCAGTTCAGGTAGACCAATGAGGTAAGTTTTTGGGGGTGGGGGAGGTAAGTATGATTTTCAATGTGGGGGGTTGACATGCCCTTTAAGGGACATTATATGACACCGAGCGAACTATCAAAATGATGCAGTGGTTCATATATTCACCCATTTGTCCAAGACCGGCAAATGTAAACATTCAAATTACCTATAAATAATTGTATGTTGAATATAGTTTTGCTTAAATAATTCAGGCAATGACAAAACATATAGACTGTTCAGTATTAATGATTAAGAAGGTAGTAATTTAAAAGGCTACAAACTCACTCTAGAAAGTCTTGAATCCCCCAGTTTTTATTTTATATTAGTTAACAGAGATTAGTAGATTCAATGATATTATTTTTGCATTTGCACATTGGTAGGGGCTCATATAGAATTCACCTTAAAGTTAGATCCATGAAGGGACATTTTTAGGCATAGGCCACCTAGGCAAAGAGCTAAGGCGCCTATGTTAAAACAGGACACCCAGAACACCCTAGTATCTCCCTGTCAGCTTTTTCTTGCTGTGTTAGAACTGCTCTTCTTGTTCTACTGCTGTAATTTGCAACATTGTAGTGAGTAGAGAGCCTGAACTCAGTTCATTCTACTTTGAAACAATGTTGCTAATGAACTGAAGGTGAAAGGGGAGGAGGAGCTTGGCTAAAAGAACTGAGGAGAGCAGTTCTTAAATGGAATGCAAAACCTGCTGAAATACATATTGTACATCATGTCAATAATGGCAGCTGAAAGGGTTAAAGGTAACATTCCTGGCCCTGAAAGTGTTAATGACAATGCTCTGGGAAAGTGTTGGCACTGAACGGTAAATGGCAATACTCTAGGAAAGTGCTGGCACTGAAATTATTAGTAGGAAAGTCTGCTGATACTGAAGGGTTAATGGTAATACTCTGCTCTCACTGAAAGTGGTTATGACAATACTCTGGGAAAGTCTGCTGGCACTTAAGGGTTAATGGTAATACTCTAGGAAAGTGCTGGTACTGAAAGTGTTAATGCAATACTCTTGGAGGGTTATGCTACACTACTGCACTTAAGCGCAACGAGAATGTGATCTGATCACACTAGGGCACCAAGATGGCTAGAAATGGATCCATGTACATGTAGCCTGTAAGGTTGTCTGGATAATAGATCTGTTTTCAGTTTGATTTTGTTTTTTTGTTTTTTTTATAGGTCAACTCATTAAAGTTCCATTAATCAAAACTCAGCTGAACAATACATTTTTATTGATTATTTATTTCTTTTCATTTTTAACACAGGTGAAATGGAAGAATTAGAAACATTGTGGTTAACTGGAATTTGTCACAATGAGAAAAATGAAGTAATGAGTAGCCAACTTGACATTGACAACATGGCAGGAGTATTCTACATGCTGGCAGCAGCTATGGCTTTGAGTCTCATAACTTTTATTTGGGAACATTTGTTTTACTGGAAACTACGATTCTGTTTTACAGGAGTTTGTACTGGGAAACCAGGACTGCTTTTTTCAATTAGCAGAGTAAGTCCCAAAATGACTCTCTATGTCTTGATTGAACTGTGCTATTGTATTGTCATGGATTCTGTATCATTTTGTTTTCGGGGCTACTATTGTCTTTTCAACAAGGGCTGGTCAATGGGGCACCTGCTGTGTATACACTCTATAGTAAGTAAGGGTGTTTCTGCTTCTGAGTTGACTTACGTTGCCCCAATAGAAGTCTATTTAATTACACTCATAGGGACAGCAGAAGTGGCAACTGCCCCATATGGCAGTCAGGTAAGAAATGCCTCTACAGAGTGCCAGTAGGAAGCCTGATATTTACAATCATCTAGAGAAATATTTTAAATAAATTGAAAATTATGATTTTACAGAGCATAATAACTAGGTGACTTTGTTCTCTAATTAATCAGTATAGTTGTATCTTAATTTTCAACATCTTTGAATTAAAATTTCTGAGGTTTAATCATCTAATTGACTGTGTTGTGCTTCATGCAGTGCTTGTAGGCAAAGAATTAATTAGCAGGAAAAATAGTTCTATACAACTAAAGTATTAAGTCAGCTTTTCACATTCTATTTACTAAATTAAATTGCAGAACGAACATTAATACCCAAGGTAAAATATAGCACTATATGTTGCTTTAATAAGGTTAGAGACTTCCAATGTAAATCCTCTACAAAAAACAACTGCATCACTTTTTACAAGCACATCTTTATGAAGCTTGATTGCTAAAAAAAAGTTATAGACCCCTTTAAGGTAAGTAACTCTGAGATGGCTTAATATCCCTTTAATGTATTTTAGTAGGTATATTATCTATTATTATGCACCCCTTCTCCCTCATTTAAATACATACCTGGCATTGCCTGCCTGCACTGGAGTATGACTGTAGCACCAAGCAACTCCACCACTTTCACACACACCGTGGCCCTCTAATTGACACAACCACCCCTGCACTGGACTGTGACAGAATCCAACCCCCAGACCAAACTTTGACAAAAACACCCCAGGTACCCCCCCAGGTACACACTGCACCATAGTGTGAGAGAAACTAACCAGGCACACACCCAAGCTACACAATCCCATACCTGAACAAGACTGTTCAGACTGATTTTGTGTGAGGTAGGGGGGACAGAGCAGCATGGAAGAAGAGTCCCAACCATAGCTAACAATAAAGGACGTCTAAGTGGCACAAATTCTGTGTTATAATTCGGCATGCTACTTCCTAGTAGTAGCACACTGATTATAAGGATTTCTTTTTATTAATCAATGTGGAATTTATATGAATTACATGAAAATAATAACACTTTCTTGGGCTGAAATACGTTTGGTTTTATGCTTTCATTATTGATTAAAGCTTTGGCTTTATATGTATTCAGAATTTATGACTGTATGTTTCCCTACAATGCTAATTTTACATTTCCCCGATCCTTTAAAGGTCGCAGAGACATGGTGAATCTCATAAAAACTTTGCTCTAATTTATTAAAAATATCACAGATATATAGTGATATAGTGATATACTAGTATCACAGATACTAGTTAGTACTAACTACTCTCCCCAGTATGACTAGGTACTAATTTATTGTGAAAATTGAAAAGTTTATGAATAAGTCTTATTAGGCAATTGAGATGAAGCAGGTAAAAGAATAAACAACATGGATATAATTTAATTCTATAAATGACATGTAATCACTTACAATCAATCATGTAGTTTGGTTTGCTTAATGTTTGAACAAATTTAGTATCTGCTTGCACAATTAAATTACTGTAACTTGATCTGTTTTGGGAGTTTTCATCGAGAACAATTTTTGGGAATGTAATTGGGACTAAAACGAATTCCAACCAGTGTGGTCATTTACAACCTTATATGCAGAGGCCTAATGTTAAGAATCAATACAGACAGTTGGTAAATAGAGGAATGGGTTTTGTTGGGACACTGTAAAAAATTTACACCAGTTCACAAGGGAATCTAGTTAAATTGATGCACTAGAAATGTACTATATGTAGTGCTATTGAACTATGATTAATACATGCAAACTAACCTTCCAGATTGTACACATATTTCTAATGGCTGCATTGATATTTGGTGTCACAGTTGTAAAATAATAAGGTGCCTGTAAACTATATAATGTATGGTAATTTTACAGACACATTAAAAAATATCAACAAGGATTTTGTAACATTGAGGTATTATCCATAGTCATTTTTAATTTCATTGATATTTTCTTCTAATTATCAAACAACATCCTCATCTTATAAATCACCAACTGCTAAGGTTAACATCCCATTCCACTCCATTACACCATCTCTGGTGATATAACTGCATATTTTTTGTTGTCCTTGAAATTAGAAACTTTGAGCTACCAGTTATTTTGTGTAAGGGATACATGTATTTTAAGTATAATGCAAATTAAAGGGCATGTCCACCCCCAAGACTATAATCCACCCACTACTGGCCCCACTCTGTAGTGTAGAAATATCCTTACCTTACATCCCAGCTCCAAATGGTTCTCTAGAAATCCCCCCCAAAGTCCAAAAAGGTATCCACCAGGACGATAGCAGAGTCCATATAGGACTGTAGGACTGTCTCCCCTCTGGGAGAGGTTTGGCATGCGCAGTGCAGCCCTTCTCCCCGTCCCTCCCTCTCCCACCCGTTTTGGTATCCCTCCCCCTAGTGTAAAACCCTTTCCATATATTATAGTCCATGATAGTTACTTACCTTACCTCTCTCCTTCGCCGTTCTGAGCAGCCGGCAGCCGCGTCTGTTTTGGGAGTTTTCATCGAGAACAATTTTTGGGAATGTAATTGGGATAAAACGAATTCCAACCAGTGTGGTCATTTACAACCTTATATGCAGAGGCCTAATGTTAAGAATCAATACAGACAGTTGGTAAATAGAGGAATGGGTTCTGTTGGGACACTGTAAAAAATTTACACCAATTCACAAGGGAATCTAGTTAAATTGATGCACTAGAAATGTACTATATGTAGTGCTATTGAACTATGATTAATACATGCAAACTAACCTTCCAGATTGTACAACATATTTCTAATGGCTGCATTGATATTTGGTGCACAGTTGTAAAATAATAAGGTGCCTGTAAACTATATAATGTATGGTAATTTTACAGACACATTAAAAAATATCAACAAGGATTTTGTAACATTGAGGTATTATCCATAGTCATTTTTAATTTCATTGATATTTTCTTCTAATTATCAAACAACATCCTCATCTTATAAATCACCAACTGCTAAGGTTAACATCCCATTCCACTCCATTACACCATCCCTGGTGATATAACTGCATATTTTTTGTTGTCCTTGAAATTAGAAACTTTGAGCTACCAGTTATTTTGTGTAAGGGATACATGTATTTTAAGTATAATGCAAATTAAAGGGCATGTCCACCCCCAAGACTATAATCCACCCACTACTGGCCCCACTCTGTAGTGTAGAAATATCCTTACCTTACATCCCAGCTCCAAATGGTTCTCTAGAAATCCCCCCCAAAGTCCAAAAAGGTATCCACCAGGACGATAGCAGAGTCCATATAGGACTGTAGGACTGTCTCCCCTCTGGGAGAGGTTTGGCATGCGCAGTGCAGCCCTTCTCCCCGTCCCTCCCTCTCCCACCCGTTTTGGTATCCCTCCCCCTAGTGTAAAACCCTTTCCATATATTATAGTCCATGATAGTTACTTACCTTACCTCTCTCCTTCGCCGTTCTGAGCAGCCGGCAGCCGCGTCTGTGATTGGCTACCTCTCAGCCAATCACAGACGCGGCTGCCAGTCCCGCCACCTGCTTGCAGTTCCGTGCAAGCAGAGGGCCGGGGCAGTGCGGTGAAGGAAAGAGGTAAGGTAAGTAACTATTGTGGGACTTTATGAGAATATGATTATAGCGGTTGGGGCTGGGGGAGCATGGACTATAACATATGGAAAGTTTTTATTTAGGGTGAACATGCCCTTTAAAAGAATGCACACCATGCAGCATGCATATTTTTTTAAAACATAATTAACGTTTAAAATATTAAATTTAATTACATACTATTTTTTTTTTAGGGGATTTACAGCTGTATTCATGGGGTCCATATAGAAGAAAAGAAAAAATCCGAATTCAGTTTTACAGCATCTCAGACAAACATGTTAAAACTACTGAGATCTTCCAAAAATATAGCAAATTTATCCAATTTAAATCCATCCCAATGCAATTCACCCAAACGAGCCTCTGACTATATCCAAAGAAATTCATTGTTAATGGACATGGTCTTAGATAAGGGAAATTTACTCTACACTGAAAATAGGCCATTTCAGCAAAAAAACATTTATGCTGAAGATACACCCGATCTTTCCATATTATCTGGAAATCGCCACAAAGACAACCTTAATAACTATGTATTCCAGGGTCAACACCCACTTACACTTAATGAATCAAACCCAAATACAGTTGAGGTTGCTGTGAGTGCAGAATCAAAGGCCAACTCAAGGCCTAGACAACTTTGGAAAAAGTCAGTAGAAACTTTGCGTCAAAACCAGACTTCGATAAATGAAAATGGTACAGAGGAATCAAAGATATCCACCAAAAATCAGCACTTTCTTCCAGAGGATGGTCATTTCTCTGATGCTTCAGATGCATCAAGTAGAGCCACTTGTCATGTAGATTCTGAAAACAATAATAAACACCATAAAAGTAAGGATAATTTAAAAAAACGGTCTGTGTCATCAAAGTATCCCAGAGACTGCAGTGAAGTTGAACTGTCATATTTGAAATCTAAAAAAGGTTCTTCACGTGACAAAGTCTACACAATTGATGGGGACAAGGAGCCAGGATTTATAATAGACCAGCGTAAGTATGTTGATAATCCATCTGTCCAAGATGAAGAAGATTATCCTGATTTATATCATGATCACAATGATAATTATAGAAAAACAGAACCTCTTCAATCTAATAGAACCCCTTTACATAGTGAAGACAGTCTTCCAAATAATGATATACAGTATAAATTTTCAAAGCACTATAGTGTCAAGGAAAAAAATGCCTCCATATCTGAAGCTAATGAAAGACATAGGCAAAATTCTACCCACTGCAGAAGTTGTCTTTCTGATGTACCCAGCTACACTGGCCATTACACAGCAAGATCTCCATACAAGTGTGATGATTGCCTACATATAGGAAATCTTTATGACATTGATGAAGATCAAATGCTGCATGAAACGGCAAACTCTATGCATTCGGAAGATGTTTATGAGCACAATTGGCTTGAAAATAATGCTCTACACTTTCAGAAAAAAAATAAATTAAGAATTAACAGACAGCATTCATGTGACAACATAAATAAACCCAGGGAACAGGATTATGGAAGACACCCACGTAGTTTAAGTTTAAAAGAAAAAGAAAGATATATGCAAGAAAGCCCATTTGCTAAACTTGTTATTGTGCCCCATGAAAAACTGTTAAGGAACAATGCTCCAGCTTTTACACAGTCATTAAAGGACAATAAAAAAAGCAAGTCCATTTATCCAGATAATTCTCCTGAAAACCAATTTCTGCATACTTATCAGGAGAACCAAAAGTTAAGTCATGGAAGGAGCTCCTCAGATATTTATAAACAATCTTCATCAACAGCACGAAACGACAGCTTTTTGAGGTCATCAATTAAATCTACTACTTCATATTCTTCAAAGGATGGACGGGTACCTGATGATATGTGCATTTCAGAATATGCTTTGCCTTATGTAACAAGCAACAATGGTGTATACTCCACTCCAAGGGTTGTAAATTCCTGCAGCAATAGACGTGTGTTTAAGAAAATGCCTAGTCTTGAGTCTGATGTATAAAATGTTTGCTGTATCCACCACATTCTAGATATTACCCGTAGTTGCCAACATTTTATGGGCAAAAGTAGAATTCTTATAAATGCTTTTGGACTTGCTATGTGTTTTTGCTGACATAATATACTGTATGATAATTACTACAAACTGTAAATTACACAATTTTTGTTGATTTAGCTATAACTTTACAAAAAACAACCTTTTTAATAGCATCTCCTAAGTGCAGCCTAGGTAAATATTGGCAACTATGTTTTTATGTATTTTACCATCTTTGACACTAATAGAGTATTAAACTACACAAATGTTTAATGTTTTTAATAGCAAAATAAGCAATATTGTATGCATGTAGTTTGACACGACAAAACGTTTTATGTAAGAATGCTTTTGCACAGTCACAAAGGGTTAAAGAATATAGTGTTTCAAACAAATGTAATTAGTTAAATATTTTATTGGCATAATCAGTTAAAAAAATATTTAAAAAAGAAAGAACGCTGTGTGGTTTAAAATTTAAAAAATGATGCTTCCAAACAGTGCATTTGTTAGAAATAATTCTATTAACCTGTTCAGGTCCTTACTTTGTTAATGCTACAATATAATTAGTTGATTGATAGTCCTGGTTTAGAACCTAGTTTCGATTTAACAGTTTTATAAACCTGCTTATCCAACAGAATTTTCTCAATTTTCAAAACATCGAATTTGTGATTTAATTTGAAAATTAGATCTAAAAATATTGTTTGAAAAATAAAAATTGTGAAAAAAAATCCAATTCAATTGGGTTAAAATCAAATTTTTGGAACTTTAATAGGTTTCATGGAACTGCTTTTGAAATGAAACTTCGTTTATCTCTATTGATTGATGTTGTTTATGAGTATCATTTGCTCATTTGCCAAATTTGTGATACAGTGGGACAGAAAACTGAAACAATTACTCCAACATTAGAATCTGTGGTAGTATGGATCTGTCTGTGACCTGTGCACAATTTTAATGTCCAGCAGTTAAGCAACTCTTTTACCAGTGGCAAATGGCCAGTTTTTGTTTGTTATTTAATTATTCTAATATATATATATGTATATATATATATATATATATATATATATATATCGTCTACAGTTTTGTATATACACTTTAGCCCCTCGCTAATAATGACTCAGGGCTGTATAGTAATTTCTAATTTCTCATATTGTTCCATTTCATTGCTTTACAATGTGTAAATATATGTGATATTGCTAGAATTTAACCAAAACACAAACAGACACAATTTTTGTGTGTAGTGTCTAAGGAATGCAAGATCATGTATTTGCATGGTAGTTAAAATTCTCTCATTTATAGCATTTATAGTGTCCTTTCTTATGATAGCATATATTATTTTTCATTAAAAATAACTGAAAAGTTGTATGACATAACAGTCTGTAAACATGTACAAACCTTATTTTCATTCCACAAAATGTTTTGCAATATATGGGTAAATTTTGTAGTCCAAATTTTGCCAGCAAAAAAAAATATTATCCAAAAATGGAATTTCTTTATTTGTGCCAAAATTTCATCAGACCTTTCACAAAACCAATGGGAAACAATTATGGATAGCTCTAATAATTTTCAACCCATCCAAAAAAACTTTGGCTGCTTAACCCCCTTTTACCTTAAAGGCCCCATATACAAACTTAACTAAACAATTTTCCTCTTGGAATAATTTAATAATTAATAATAAGTTGTTTTTAGTCACATATATTTCTGGAATTAGTATATAATTTTTTAATACAGCACATCCCATACTTAAATACAAAATACTTAAATAGTGATAAATTAATGTCTACAAACATATTTATTTTATGGATATTTTTTTACAGGTTTACAGGTAGGGTGGGGGGTAAAATGGATGTATTGTGTTAAATAATCTTTTCACTTTTAAATACCAACTACCTTTCTCCTTGTTGTTAGGAAATATTTTCCCACAATTATTGTATTGCATTGATACAATTTGGACAGATCTACTATATGAAATGAGAGTGCCCCGTGTCAGAGGTGTATTTATTGCCCTAAATCACTAAGATAAGAAATGTTTATTGAGAGAATTGTTACCATCTCTGTGTAAGAGTAACACTGGTCCAAGGCCCAAAAATAACATCTACAAAATATTTCACCCACAATTTTTAAAAAAGAGAGTTTATCTATTATTAAGTACAATCAAATCCAGGTTGATCTATCAACATATGCAGTCACAACAAAAGGGATGTATTTGGGGTAAAGGTCCAGCTTCTTGGGTAACTACTTTGCATTAGAAAATGTGCAGTGCAAATTCCTTAGCATGCAATATCTGATGAAAAGGGGTAGATAAAAGGGTTAACCTCGGCTGCCCACTCTGTGTCAGTAAGGTGGCTTAAATGCAGGTGAGAATGCATAGTAGAGAAGGAACATGATATAATAGAATAATAACCTCATTTACCAAGAGCAGCTATCACTAATCAGTGCTGATTCAATATTGTGGTTGCACCCCTCAGTATATCAGCTTTAATTTGCAAAATATTACATTTTAACAAAAAAGTCATGGAAACTGGAAATTAAATAGGGTTGCACAGCCGCTGCAAACCTTTTCTGAAAGTTGCACTAACCAATATTAAATTGGTTACTATACATTTTAGATGACTTTTTGACCAGCGCCTCTGGGTAAATGATGCATTATGTTTTTCATGGTTATTTAAAAGGCAAGTAAACATTAAAGCAGGGGTGTCCATTATGCAGATTTTGAGGGGGAACTTAAAGTATGAGACCTCTCACCACAATTAACTACAATGCAAGGAACAGGGTATTTAAGATCTTCCCTTACTCTTTCCAGTCTCTATTACCCTGCTCATGTACAGAACTAATTAGCAAAACCCTAATCACCTGCCACAACCACTTGAGTCAGGTGACTGAGTAAGAGGCTTCATTTAGTCTGTAGTTTGTATGTTGATCATCAACATCCTAGATTAAAGGTTTGTACCATATAATGTACTATTTAAATAATAATGTTGCTGTGCATGTCTACAGAAACAGCATCAGTATGATGTTGAAAACATTCTCTCAGAAAGCACCTTCACATCAAGCACTTCAAACCTCTACATCAAATACTTTATTCCAGTTTTTATTCATTTGGGCATAAGATGCAGTAAATGTTCAGTACTGACTAGTAAACTCTACATTTCAATGTGTGATTGTAAATAAGAGGGCTGCTGCTATTAGAATAAGGCATAATGAAGCTAAGGTAAAGCAGTACATTACAAAATTGAAGAGGTGGCAAAAAGATTCATAATGCTTTTGCTAAAGGACAGGTGTATCTATGGACATCTGCTGCCATCCTACAACTTTATTGTTCTGAATAAATGTTTAATAAATAAAAGTGTTTATTATTATTTCCTCTAATTGGTAAAAATGCAATACATCATTTTGTGTAAGATAATCGCCAATCTATATTTTTACAATATTATCATAAAATATTTATATACAGTTGTAAAAAGCTATTATTTGGCTCCATACATATTTGCACAACTGAGAAACAAAATAGTCTGTATGAGTGAGATGCACTAACAACAGCAGCTCACTTGTGTTTCATAAGATGTTTATTATACTGTAAAAAAGTCACATATTTACAGCCATTGGGAAATCTGACTTTTCAAATAGAAAACATTTTTGTCATATAAGCATAGATAAAGAACATATATATTTTTCACTAAGCTAAAATGTAATATACGTTATGCTGAAGAAGGCTAAAATCAAATCATTCTTTTACTACTATCCTACTGTCCTCTGTTCATTAACTCTGATATCACTTACAGTAATTGTAATGTATTGGAACACCCATGAAAGCTATAAAATTGTATAAGACTAATTTTAAAATCACTGTGTACATAAAAGATTAAAATAAATATTGTGTAAGAAAACCACAAACCATGTTGTGTTATTTACTGTATCATTGTATAGTGATAGTTTTACTAACTATTAATGTATGGATTTTAAAAGTTTTTTTTTATTTTACCAGAATTTTTTTTTTTCATTTGAAAGCAGCTATAAAAAAACACTTCATAAATGTACATGAATGCATAGATTTATCTGCAACCTTTAAACTCAACCTTCAAGGTCACTAAGGCCTGCCTTTTCACATTCTAGTTACTGTACAGTGCATGTACTGTGTGATATTACCTATATTAAGTGGTTAGATATCAAGTGGACGCATTATCTATGCGTTTTTATTGTCTTTCTAGCTTCAATGCAATTAGAGGTATAGAGGGGATTCTACTATATACAGTATAACAAAAAGATACATATTTATAGCTTTACTTCCCTATGTCATCTAAAGGACATGAACATGTCATAAGACTGTGGTTATGTAATTGATTGATATAGAAAAAATTCCCTTTACTGCACTTTAAAGGGTATCTCAACCCCCAAAATCAATTTTTTTTGTATTTTTTATTTATTGTGTAGGGTAACGAAACCCATCCCAACCATCAGGTTTAAAGTAAAAAAAATGAAATCGACTTCCTTCTTTCCCTCAGCTCTCTGCCTCTATTGCTACTCCATTCCTACAAGTAGCAATAGGGGCCGGACCGGAAGCCGGCTGCTGGCTATGGAGAGAGCTGAGGGAATAAAGCTTGGGAAGTCTATTTCTGCACTTTTTTTTACTTAAAAAACTGGTGGTTGAGGTTGGGAGGGGGGCATTACACTACAGAAAATATTTTTTTTATAATTTCAACATAATGGCAGCTAGAAGGGATCTGGAGGGAGGGCTTTAACACAGGGAAAGTTTACTCATTCGGGCATTTTAATTTAATAACAGTAGAACAGGTAGTAAGAGACTGAATGCACAATACACATTTACTAAAATAGGTATATAAACACACCCACACCCCTGCTGGAAATCAAATATAGGTACAAACAAATGTCCATCACTTATGTCCATAACAATCAAAGATTACATCATAAAGAAAAATGCACATACATTTTTGATTATATTTAAAGGTGCTACATCCTGTTATGTAATGTAAATAACATATAAACAAACATCCCTGTCTAACACATAAACTACCAAAATGATTAGAACTAACCTCAAAGAGGCTTACTTGAGCTACAACTGTACTACTACTGCAACAAGTGTTGTTTTTCTTCTTAAAGAACTAAACTCACATTTTTGTAATCCTAATGGGAAAGCTTTTCTCCCCTGAACACCTATATAATGTAAGATTCTTCTCTAGTAAGTTGCATTTAGTAAATGTAAGTAATAGATTCTGTAACAAAGAAGGATTCCATGTTGTTGCCCTTAAGACTTGAAGAAAAGAAGTTTGTCTTCCAGTGGATGTAGTGATGGCAGGTTCATTGGACATTTTTTTTTAAAAAAAAGGAATGTTGTAAGTTACTGGTATTGGTATATTAAGTAGAGTTGATCCAGGGATATTTCCAATTTCCAAGAAGGAAGGATTTTTTTTCCAGTTTCATAAATTTGGTAGGTTTTTTTCTTTTTCTTCCTCTAGATCAACAGTTAGGCTGGAAATAAGGATATTGCTAGATGGGTTCGACTGGATGGTCATATGATTTTATTGAATCTCAAATACTATACTAACTCATAGCCCATGTTGGCTTCAAAGAGCCATGTCTACTGACCCCAGGATTTATTGTCTCTATGCACAGAGTTTCTGTTCTGTTATCTAGCAAAAGATAAAGTTTCTAAATGTACCTGTACTCATTGATAAGTTGCTGGTGGCACACCGTGTAAATGCCATTATTTTAGGAACATACAGCCAAAGAAGTCACAAGTTCAAATCCCCTAGTTTATTTATGAAACAATACAACATACCTGCACCTAAGGAAGGGGGATAACCGCAAAACGTTGTGCACTTAATATGTCACGAATAAACTGAATAAAAAGTAAGAAGGAGTGCGTTCTTCTCTACAAACCCACAAAAACCATATTGATTTATGCTGCGTGTGGCTGGCAGCAGTAGAGGAACAGCACCATCTTAACTAAGAAATTGGTGTGCGAGGAAAATTGCTTCATTTGTAAACAATACAACATAGTCTACTGCCTGAGTTTACTGCATTTTTTTGTTTCCATCATGTTTATAGAAAAATATGTGTACATATATACAAACTTTATATATAGCAGCTCTGTTTTTTATTTACCAACCAGATTGAATACAAAATAGTGAACTGATTTTACTGGCATTCACCTCTTCTGCATGTGCAGTTGTGGCGCACTGCTTAAGTGCTGGGTTTGGAAACAAACAGACCATTGGGAAACAGGATCAATTTCCCAAGCTTACTTGGGGTTTCTATGTTCTTTAATCATAAGTGTTACCAAATACACAATACACCTAATCACTTTAATATACATGAATGCATTATATACATTTTAGAAATAGTATGCTTTATTTTAATTTATTATTATTATTATTATTTTTAAATGTTTAATATACCTAGTGGGTTTGGTTTTATAGCTGGTGCAGAACAGTTTTCATGTGTTTATAAGTAAAACTGGACTTATTCCAATTTTATGCGGTAATCTATTTTTTATTTCTATTATGTTCCTAGCAGAAGATAAAACTTGTACATGTACAGATAATCCATCTTGTAGCGCTTGTGGGATAGAGGTAGAAAGCTTTTATTTTTAGCAAGACACAGTATAGAAGGTTGTAAGTTCAATTCCCCATACTTACTTTTATTTTTTTACTGAAATAAATATTCTGTTTCTTACCTCCATGCTAGCAAAGAAATAAACTACAAAGATTACCTTTCTTTTTTATATGAAAATCAAAGGAATTTATCATATTTATTTATTTTTAACTGTGCTGAAATCTGTTTTAGAGGGAGGGATGATCTCTGAGTTGTAATGTTATTGGCTGTCAGTTTCCAGGAAACAAGGCTGCAGCTTTCTGTGAAGTGTACTGCGTACACTTAGCTGAGAGTTCCCAGTTCAGGTGAATTATGGGAGCTGACCCCCTAGTACCCACATATTCATTTCATAAAACACCCAGCATCCACATCAAAGGGAGAGGCGAGACACAGAATTTTGTATCTTTTTTTATAGGGGTACTGTTGTCTGGAGACTTTAGTTCCCCTTTAAAGTCACACTAATCCATTACAAAAAGTTAGTTTAGTACACTATATCACATATAGTATAGAGCAATATAGTACATTGTTGAGGATTGTCCCTGCTATGCTGTACCACATAGAGGCTTATATTACATTTTGAATCTACTAGTTTTTTTTATATAAATCACACAACCCTGCAATGCATTTAGTTCAGTGCTTTCTGCATGAAGATTTGCTAAGTACTGAAACTGCTGCAAATTATAACTTAAACGCACATTGCTTTTTGGTACACTGTCACAAATTGATTAGTTTGGGTTTAGGTGTGCCCCCAGAAAGTTAATTTTAAAAAAAATGTTGTATTGTTTAGGCTGCATTAATATTTTTATAAAAATATAAATAAATGTGCTATTTGTTTCTTTTGTCAGATAAAAATAACTGAGATTCAGATAGATCAAAGGTGTGTTTAGCCAATGGAATCCTTCTGTGCTCTACCCTTCTCCGCTCCGTTCCCAGCGGTCAGCAACTGCAACACCAAAGAATAGAAAGGGAGCACCACACAGCACTCAACACTGCAACAACTTTAACAATACTTTAACAAGTATCTGGTAAAAGCGATAATAGACATACTTTCGTCACTAAGTATGATGAAAAGAGTAATAAAATAGAGGGTGTAATTAAAAACTGCTGGCCTATCTTGAAACAGGATCCTAAATATGGTTACCTGTTCAAAGAATTACCTAGATTCTGTTATAAATGAGGGAGATCTCTTAGAGATATGCTATGTCCCTCCGACATCTCTTTGAAAGTGAATAGAGAATGCACTAAAAAGAAAGGCACTTTTCCATGTATGAGCTGCAATTGCTGCAGCTCTATAATTAAAGGAGATAAGATTAATCATCCCTTAAATGGGTACTCTCTTCCACTGAAACATACATCAAATTGCGATACTAAAAATGTTATATACATGTTGAAATGCCCTTGTGGGATGTCGTATGTGGGCCAAACCAGCAGACCCATAAAAATCAGGATTCAAGAGCATAAAGGTAACATTAGGAATTTCAAAAGAGATACACAAACAGATACATGTGTAGCACGTCATTTTCACGATAAAAGACATCAGGTTACACAGTTAAAGTGGTGCATTTTAGAAAAGGTATATTTACCACAGAGAGGGGGCGACATTAAAACCTTGTTGTTAAGAAGTGAAGCTAAATGGATGAAACGGTTAGGGAATATAAAACCTTATGGACTAAATGATACTTGGTCAATCAAAGCCTTTTTATAAAAAGAATGTGTATATGTTTTTGTTTCTGCAGAGCATCTCGATATTAATCTGTATTTATGTCAACACAACTGATAGATAAGTATCTTTTATAGTAGTATTACGTTTTAGAAGTTTATGTGTATTTAAAGTTGTCACTATTTATAAAAAAGAAGTTCTATAACACTTAAGTCAAGAATCTACATTAGGCACTTTATGGACTAAAAGTTTTAATACACTTTTATTTAGTATCTATATCATGCACTTTATGAATTTTATAATGGAATTTACAATGGACTGTCACTGATTGCACTTTGCACTCCTAAACTTGATATTGAATTGCACTGTTTTCTTTTTAATTAGGAAGTTGGTCACTATAGGTCGTGATGAACAAGACGCTACACCTTTTAGATAGAGGGCGAAACCTTTGAACAGGGGTGGAGCTTGTTGTCTATTTAACCTTATTCACTTGTTTGCACATTTGCTTGAAAAAGGACCCTGTGTGGTCCGAAACACGTCGCCATAAAAATATCAACTGACAAACTTTCCACTTCATTAATTTACAGATTTTTCCTTAGCTATAGCAATTCTTTTCCCTCATATAGTTTTGCTGTCACTTCACCAATTACAGATAAGAATTTGCACAGTGTAATTATATCACCATGTTAAATCAAGAAAATGAATTATATTACACATATGGGTATTTAGAATTATTAAATAACAATAATTTGCAATATTTTATTTTATACTTAAAATTAGAGATGGCCGAGCTATATAAAGTTTGGTCCGTTTTCGAACTTTCGAACTTCTACTGAAGTTTGAAAGTTTAAATTCGGACCCATTAAAGTCAATGGGGGAGTGATAGCTCGAAAAGTCCAGATGATTTACAGCTAAACTAACAATGGTAACCTACTGTCAATGGCTGTGGCACCTGGGAAATGGTCTGGGGACATGTCACTCTCACCAAAACTTTAAAAAAAAATGAGCGGGCAATTGTCGGGTTTTGTGCAAGCTACATTCGAGGGTTAAGGCCAACTCAAGGTTTACCGAATGATACTTTCGAGGGTTAGTGACAATAGAACAATAAATTTGAGGATTACCGAAATCGAAAGATACTTTCGAGGGTTAGCGAATGATACATTCTAGGATTAACGAAAACAATCCCTAAATTCGAGGGTTACCAAAAACCAATACTTTTGACGGTTACCGAAAATAAAAGGCTACATTCGAGGGTTAGCGAACGGTACATTCTAGGGTTAGCGAAAACATTCCGTACATTCAAGGGCTACCGTAAACGAACTATACTTTCTAGGGTTAGTGAACGATACATTCTAGGGTTAGTGAACAGTAATTATAGTAAATACTGCCGCGAGTCTAGAAATACTAACTAGTTCGAACGTGAACTAGTAACTCGAACAGTTTGAGTTTGTCCGAACTCATAAGGTTCAGCTCGAACTCGGGTTCAAATTCGGTTTTGGGTCCATCTCTATTTAAAATAAACATATTTTTACTTTGCACCCAGAAAAAAAAAAAGGGGGGGGAATGGCTACAAGGGCCACTTTTAAAACTATCCAATAAACATGACAGTACAAACTCCTCTGGAAGATAGATAATTAAGCAAACATATTTTAACTTTTTTATTCCTCTTATTAAATTAGATTCCCTTTCCTAGGTCTATGATATCATTTTTGTGTACTGGATTACACAAAATGCTGCATATTTTGCATATTAAACAAGGGAGATGAAGCCAAGAGTGTTATTATCTTATAAGAATCTTTTAGATTTTTAATTCAAACATTTTTTTTAAAAATGTATTTTAGAAGCCAACCACTTTGTTCCCCCATACAGACATAACTTTGAGGTTAAATTAAATTTCTTTTGATATGTGAACTTGTGACAAGAAATGTTCACGTTAAGAATCAAGTATTAACTTTGGTATTTTCCAGGTGAATGAGTGAAATGAATTGCTTAATCCATTACCAGCTGTGCATATAATAATGAACAGGTCATATTCCTCTGCTAAACATTTTTAAAAATGTAACTGACAAAAGAGAATTAGGGATATCCCCTGGTTAATGTTATTCATCCAAGGTTTTTTTCATCTTTAATTTATCTAGACCATGATAATAACAGGCGTTCTCTGGTCAAAGTCTGTAATTCTGCAAATAATGTACTGTGTCCTGAAAACAAGAATGGATTATATAGAAAGAGTGTGTCAGTAGACCAAACACATTTGGCATGTTCCATTTGTCCAAATAAAATTATTTTAGTTGGATGTTAATAACGGATTAAATAAAATTGTTAAGCTGTTTTTATACAAAAATGTTCATAAATATTCCAAATGATTGATGGGAATTTAAACTAGTAAAGGAGGAGGGGTATGTATTCATGTTAAAAGGGAAATGGGCATTTAAAAATGTTTAATTACAGAACAATGCTTTAGGAACGTTTAATGGTGTATTAGGACTGTAAGAAACCAATTAAGCTAAAATAGAAAATGAAGCACAAATAACTGGACAAAGCAAGACCAACCTCCAAGTGTTTTGTTAAAGTATATCAATAGATATTCCAGAAGAAAGCAAAAAACAAACAAAAAAAAAAAAACAGAATTATGAAGGGGAAAAATGTTGTCTCAGAAATAAAATGGTAAAACTATGTAACTGTCTTCCAGCAGATATGGTAATGGCAAATTTATTGAATAGGTTCAAGAGAGGGCAAGATAAGTTTCTAAAATTATTATTAACATTTATTTTTCTTATATATATATTTCAATTAAACTTGACTTGTTAATTCATTGAATATTTTTTACCAATTATCCCAGAGGTGCTGTAAGATGTTATTTAAAATATAAAAGGTACCTAAGGTTGGTACATGTAAGTGATTTGTGTTTATTTTGTTAAATGTATAAATGTGTCAGGTAAATATCCTGACATTTGCTTAAACTGCAAGTAAACTGTTTGCTAATGTAATCCCTATTTAATGTTCAATAAAGGCAAAATCCAGTGATAAATCCCTCCCCTCCTCCCCCCACCTTAAAGTACCAAGGACCAGGTTCTCAGCCTGGTATTAGAATAATTTAAGAGAAATACTTTGTAAAAGTTAGATCACATAGTTTTAGTCTGCTTCTGCCCACTTCCTGAGTTTGGACCATTGGAAGATAAGGCCAAACGGTGGGCAAGAAGTGGCAGAGTTGATCTATTGTTATCAGTGGTGTCAGGCCGCCCTGGATGATTTACTTTAATGGAGGGTGCACTGGAGTAGTAGAATTGTTTTCCAAGTTTTAACCGTGTACTTTTCTTTGCACAAATCCTATACAGAATGTCCATCCTTAAAAAAAAAAAGGTCAATTGTCAGTTATCTGCCCGCAACCCCATCTGCTATTTTTACCAGTTTATTACATGCATTTACTGCATGAGGGGGGGACAGGCTTTTCTTCCAGAATGGAGGCAATATCTATCCTAAAATACAGTATATGGTAACTAATGCATGTAATAATGTGCAGAATATATCATTTGGGGGCAGATAACTGACAATTGACCAGTTTTAAGGATGGACATGTTCTTTAAATGTCTTAAAGGTGTTCTTTTAGTCCCTAACACATTTTAAGGTCAATGTTAACTATAAATATTTCCCTATTACTTTTAAAAAGAATCATAAATGCAGTCCACCTTTATTACATATCATTACATATTTTACTTTTTGATAGAGGGTGCAACATACTAAGGTTCCCTTGGAAATACATTTTTATTGTTCTCCCATTCAAAGCTGACGAACAATGGAACAAGATGGAAAAAAAACTATACATTATTTACCTAAAATGGTACCTGTTGCCCTCTTAAGATCATTTATTCCTTTCTTAAATTTGCCATAGAAACCTTACCTGCAGCATGTTGCAGCATTAGGAATATTTTCCTAGTGTTACCTGTCTATACACACTAATCCATGGTATATATCCAAAAATGTGGCCTTGTGCTTTTTGACCTACTAACCCGATTTTTACAACAGTAATGAGATAATAAAAGGGATTGGCTTTGCAATTAGAATGGGTCAGTCCAGAAATTATTTCTTGAAAACAAAGAGTATGTAATTCAACTTTATAGTCATCATTAATGCATTTTTAATCGAATTATCTTGAGCTGCAAGCACTGACATTATTGGGACTAGGATCATGTGAAACCTAGAAAACAGAACCATGTGCTGATTCCATTTCAAATTAATGACTTGTGTGTGTGACACTGAAACTGAATGATTAATAGTGTAAATGCAGCAGAAAATTGAATCGTAAGCTTTTGGGCACTCATAATATATATATATATATATATATATATATATATATATATATATATATATATATATATTCTAAAACTGCAGGAGTCCTGCACTCACATCAAACTGACAGCATGCCCCTGTGCTACTATAGGTAAGTAAATGCAAATGTCCATAGGATATAGAGCACTTACATTAGGTACATGACAAAATATACAACAAAATACATAAACTTACAGAGAGATTACAATTTTAATATGGGGTAGTCAAAATGGGAGGTTGAACCACACCTAACACTGCTAAGGTGTCTCCATGTGAATACTGAAAAGAAGTGGTAATGTCAGTATAAAATCCAATGATGTGCTATTTGTAAAACATGTGACAGTCTTAGCCAATCAAAAAAAACCTTTCTGTATGCTACGCAGGAAGGGATGTGTATGTAGGAAAGAGGATATAAAGAATGATACTTTACATGTTTCTCTAACCTAGGAGGGAGAAATATGTGTTTATATGTTTATGATTATAAGGGCAATGCTATTATAATAACATGAGGCTGTGAGGTACCTTCTGTTATAAGAAGGCTCTTTTTCATTTTCAAATCTGGAACTTGCTGTGGTAAATACTAATAAGTATGAACCTAGCATTTAAATCTGGATCCTGTATAAGGTCTCAGGTTGCCCAATGATAATGTTTAGCTTGAACTGTACATTGTGGTAGGATTAACTGGGTCTACTCTCAGACCTGCAGGTTTATTCCACTTAGACCCTCTAGATTCTAGCTGGCAGGTAGGTGAAATAGACAAGGGAGAGGAAGTTTAGTAAGGTTCATGAATCCTGCTGCCTATATACTATAACCCTTCTCTATTCCAATAGTGTAATAGGTAAGAATGGAAGGGCAGATGGATCACTTGAACTTGTTTGAGTTCCTGGGTAGGAATCGATAAAGCATGACCGTGGGTTTTTAATGTCTGCATGTCAGAAAAATGGATTTATTTTAGAATGTATAAAAACATAATTTTCCAGCATTCTGTGTAGCCAGGGAGTTGTAGTTTTAAACATGTGAAAAGTTAAACACATATGTTCTATATTATTAGGCTGTATCACATCTGTATATATTCATTAACCAATGGACATAAAGAACTTCTGCTATATATATATATATAGCAAAGGTAGAGATCCGATGCACTCCGTTGCATGTAGATTGCCTGGGTGCTGCCAGAAGGATATATAACAAAGTAGTGAATCAGGCGCACTCCACGGACTTAACGAATCTTTGTTGGATAAAATGGTAGGCCAAAGCAACCTAGGCGTTTCAGCCCGACGCTACTGGGCCGTCATCAGGGTTACACGCAAATGGCAACAAACACATTTAAAAACTATCGGCACTCCCATAAACACACACCCCACCCGCCCCCTACGTGATAGGATATGACAGGACTACGTGTTAGTGACACCCAAGCATAGCACCTCCCCTAACCCCCAGAAGGCTGAAACCGAAAGACCAAAAGTCATAAAGGACCGTCATTAAAGTGTGACAGTGCAAACAATTCCCCCAAAGGAAGACCCGAGGTACAACCGGAGAAATAGTGCAAACAATGCTAATAAAATAACGCTATCAAAAAGTGCTAGTGCAGGACTAAGTAAACAGATAAAAAAGTATATAGGAATGAATCCAAATGTATTGTTTGCTAAAAAACTGTGTTAAATATATAAATAAGCATGTCAATCGAAAAGTGACCAAGGTTATGTAAAATTGTAAGGACTACATAACCCCAATTTAAGGGTAAAGTGCACAGTGCAGGTTAGAGTGCATAAATGACTAAAAAATCCGAGTGCCTGTACACCAACAAGCCCAGACAAATATAATAAAAATACACATAATAAAATACATATTAAAACATCAAATCAATCTGTCGAAATTCACAGGGGTAAATATCTAAGGAGATGGGACTAAGTTCTAACGGGAAGGGCATATATATAAGGGGTATAGTAGGGCCGTTCCACAGCCATCATTACTACTAAGAAAATAGCTAAAGGTAGTGAAAGATCAAGGGGCCGGTACGGCCAGTATAATAACAGTACTCAAGGTGCTAGGCACAGGTCAAAGATGGTATGTCTTATAAAAAACAATTTAAGGCAAATTGTTCATTCATTCCCCTGGGCGATAGGGTACAGAGTTTCTTTATCCAACGAGCTTCCCGTTGTAGGAGGGCTCGTTTACGATCACAGCCCTCCTTGGGGGGTTCAAAGTCTATGGCCATCCACCTGAATGAGGCTATAGAGTGTTTTGCAAGTCTAAAGTGTCGTGCGACTGACTGTTCAATTTTTCAACCTCTCTCCCAACCTCACGGACAGCGATTTCCCTCATCCCCAGACTGGCCAGCGGATTAAGATCAGGGGGCGTTTAAACTGTCTAAGCCGATTTGTGATCTATATTATCACTTGCCCTTGTGGCAAGTATTATGTGGGTAAGACCACGACCTCCCTACGCGAGCGCCTGGCTAACTATCGGCAAGCCATTAGGGCAGGCGGACAGGGTAATATGACCACCAATGACACACCCGTAGGAGAGGCTCTATAGGCTTACTAATAAGATTTGTAAGAGTGTTACTCAAAATTAGTCCATACTTACCAAGGACTTATCTCTCCCATTTGCAGAAGCAACCCCAATGTTTGCTTATCGAAAGGGCAAAAATCTTTGTAATTATTTGGTCAAAACTGACCTGAAACCTAGGGAAATTAGGACTAGAACTAATTGGTTACCCCAAGAAAAACATGGTTGCTACAAATGTGTGGGGTGCCTTACTTGTAGTTATGCTTTGACAGGTAAGGGTTTTCCTCACCCACACAGTGGAAAAAGAATCCCCATTAACCAAAAATTGAGCTGTCTTAGCTCATATGTCGTATATTTCATATCATGCCCCTGCGGACTATATTATGTAGGAAAAACAACCACATCAATAAGAGAGCGGATGGCGAATCACAGGCAAGCCATCAGATCAGCCCTTAATACAAAAGAGATTGATATAAATTAACCCAAACTAAAAGGGAAAAACAAAGTGATAGCTGAACAACCTGTAGCTCGCCATTTTAAGGAAGCTAGACATACCCTAGCCAATTTCCGCTGGATGGCTATCGATCATATTAAGCCTACTGAGGGCATTGACAGACATAAGAGGCTACTGCAAAAGGAAGCATGGTATAAAACGTCTGGACACAGTTTCCCCTAAAGGACTTAATGAAATCCTTCCCCTGTCTTGCTTTCTATGATAAAGCAACATAGAAATAATATTGTTATAATTAGGAAATATTCTACCTTACTGTTGTTTTCCATTAATTCTTGTTCTACCTATATAGAATGTGTATAATCTTTCGCTTTATAATAATATATATCTTCTAGGTGCCTCTATGATAGGTGTGGTCACTGATAGGCTCTGGATACACTGAATATATTTCGTAAATGCAGATTTTATTGTTTTTATGGCATTGTTTTATATTTATTTTATGTTTTATTCTGATTCATCCTTGTTGTTATTCCAATTTGTCAGGTATTTTACCTTTATAAATCTTGCCTGTTTTTTATAAATTAGTGGGTGTTTAAAAAGATTTGAATATTGTTAGCACATGTCACTTTGAGACACTTTATCTATTATTAATATTTATATTTATATTGTCACTATATAGTCACTTCTGGGTAGTGTTATTCTATCCGATTCCAGGATCTTTCTGGATTTTTTATCTAGCACTTGACACTTTGTAGATCTAGATTATTTACCTACAGTCACTTTGTGATTATTTGGCTTAAAAGGGAACTAAGGGCACTTTAGTCTAATATTTAATTATACCCTATTTATTCTAACTATGTTTGATATATTGGATATTACGCTATTAGGGTGTTGATGCCGATTACACTTATCTATTTGAGTATATTTATTGCATAGTCTAGGGAAATGTGCAATCACAGTGGGTTTGGTATGTGGACAAATGAGTGTTAACTGAGTTAATTGGGTTAATTGTTGTGTGTGTCACTTTACTTTAAATTCTACAGGAAATGATGTACCGGTATCTGTAATCCTGATGATGGTCCCAGGTGGACTGAAACGCGTTGATGTGAGATTACTTTAATAAACTACTAATAGTAGATTGGGTTACTTCCGCGCTATGGTGTGGTAGGGAATGTCTCCTTAAGTAGGGTGGTTGCACTGCAAGTTGTCCACTGAATTGTTTATAAAAGGGGCCACACCATAGCAAAGAGGTGCAACTTCAACAACTACTAATGGACTGTTTCTGCAAGGTTTTTTAGTGCTTTTTATTGTTTTTAATTGCTATAATAAAGTTTGTTGGCAACCTTATTCCTGTGTGCAGAGGTTTTTAGGAACTATACAGACCAAGCAAGCATCAGAACAGCACAGAGTGAAGCCTGCATTACCCCTAGTGGTGAATAGACATAAGTGAGTGGTTGAATTTTAATTTTAATATATGGAAGTGTCATTTTAAACTGTTTTTTTACAGAGATCTTGATCTTAACCAATTTGTTTTTTATTTTTTATTTCTTATTTTAACCCTTCCCCTACCCATACCCCCAAGTGCAAGCGAGATACTTTAAAAGATTTAATAAACTACTGTTTGTTTTTTTTGAAAAATCCAGCTGAGTGCTCCACATTTCTTAATTTTCTTATGTACTTACCTTGGAGTTAGCACCCTGGTCGTTGAACATTGGAGTGGAGTGCAATCGGCCTTGATTGTACCCACAGGAGCCATCATCAGGATAACACACTAAATCCCATGCTGCTTTATATACCCACATACAGTTTCACCCCCCAAACATAGTGAATGACCCAATATACCTGTAAATCACCCCGACTGCGGCACAAATTAAACACAGAGATAGTCCCCCACGAATATATAAATATATAAATATATATATATAAAAATATAATAACTTAAACAAGTTAATGGTTACACAAGACCTGTGAGTGCGTTGCTTTCAAAATTCATAATAATATATTATTTATATATATATATAATATAATATATATATAATATATATTATATATAAATAATATAAGTCATCCTATATATATGTGTTTTGAAAGGAATAGAAATGTAAGCCCTAGAGTAGCAGTAGACTAAAGTGATGTTAGGTATAGTTTTTGAGATTGAATAAAGACATAAATCAATTTAGTCCAACCTACTCAGTAATACTCACATTTCAACATTTGATCCAGAGAAAGGCAAAAAATAAACCAGTATGAAGGTGGAAAAATACCTTTCTGCCTTTAAGTGGCAATCGGAAATATCCCTGGATCAACTCCAACTTTATGTATCAATACTAGTAACAGGCAACATTCTTTATTTTTAGAAACTCATACAGCTTCTTTTTGAAACAATCTAATGAGCCCACCATCACCACATCAGATGGAAGACCGTTCCATAGTTTTACTGTTCTCACAGTAAGAAACCTTTTCTGACGGAACTTCTTTCTTAAGGGATGTTCGCATGTTTTCTGACATGTTCTTTTGGTGAACAATGCACCATATACTGTAGTTTATTTTATGGGCCATTTATGTATTTATGCTCAGTGATCATATCTCCACGCAAGCACTTTTTCTTTGGTGTGCATAATTGTCCAATCTGTCTTCATATTCAAGCTCCCTTAGTCCCCTTATTTATTTAATTGCCTTTCTCCAAAACCCTTTCCATTTCCAAGATGTCTTTTTGCTAAACAGGATTCCAAAACTACACTGCATATTCTAAATGAGGCCTTACCAATGCTTTGTAAAGAAGGCGAAAAATATTTTTCTCCCTTGAATCCATACCACTCTATATACAAGACAATTTCTTGCTGGTTCTCACTGTTGCTTCCTGGCACTGCTTGCTACATTTGGGTTTGTTATCCACCAAAACACAGACCCATTTATAGAATAAGCAGCACAAGGATTTTTAAGTTCAAAATGAATCCCCCCTTTTAAACACAAAACAAATTCCTACTAACTTCCTACTAGCTTTCAAGTTTCAAGCTGTACAACTATAGTGTATACAGAGGGGGAAAACTTAAAACATTTAGGGTTAGTTCAGCAATTGCTTTGTTCAGCAATTCTTACCTCATTATTTATTTTATCTAGCTTAATTGTTTTTTTACAATCTTTATTACAGTTTGCAAAGTTCCTAAAGTACAGTTTTCTCTTCCTTTCCATTTCCCTATTTACATGTATGGTTAGCTAATGACTGGCATTAAATACTCACATAATGGTAAATCACAGAAGTGAGCAGCTCTTGTAAGCATTGATTATATATTTATTATTAATTTACTACAATTAAGGTATTGTTACCATGTAAACAGAAAAGGGAAGTGGGTGTAGTTGGATATCAATTGGTGTGTGGGATAACTAATGGTTGCCAATGGTAGGGTAGGTAGGTTGGGAGATGTTTTTTTATTTATGGTCATAAAACTAATTTTATTTATATTTAATATATGGTTGCCCTGGGAACTCAAGGAAGTAGTAGGTGCAGAGATTCATCAGTAGGTGTGTGTACCTGTGTCTGCAAGGGGCTGGGCACATTCAATTACACTTCCAACAGCTGTACATCGCAAAAAACTAGCATAAAAAAATTTGCAGAAAGACAACGTACTACTATTCCACAATTTAATAATTTATGATTTTTCCTGACCTTTATAAAATGCACCAGCATAATTTTGCAACATAGAGCAAGATAAGTAGTAGTTAATGAAACATAGGGGTAGTTAACATGAAAGATGGCCCAAATACCCCACCATAAGTTATTAGCATAGTCCCAATGGTTAAAGTTACCTCCTTATACTTGACATTTCTGCACTATGGCTTATATCCATATGCTATTATACTGTATATACACAAGTATAAGTCGAGGTTTTAAGGCTTCAAAAAAGCCTAAAAATCCAACCTCGACTTATACTCAGGTCACTTAACTTTTAGCAGGCTTCCACTCGCTTCCCGACGCTTCCACATCGACTATGCTGGTGGCTGATGTGAGTACTCTGTGCCGGTCTCACCCGGCGTTGAGTAGTGACGTCATGCGCCTCAACAGTGGATGCGGAAGCGCCAGGAAACAAGCGGAAGCCTGTTAGCAGAGGGATTGTCAGCAGGAGATCGGATTGTATAACATACATTTCAGCAGGAGTCCAGATTGCATAAGAAAAGTAACATGTCAGCAGGAGTCCCGATCGCATAAGGAACGTGAAGGCAAGTCCTCTCCTCCACTGGGGGGCTCTGGGGGGTAGGTGCAGTGCTTGCCACTGCAGATGTTTGCAAACTAAAACTCCCAGCAACTAAAGCATACTGGGAGTTGTAGTTTCCAAACATCTGGAGTGGCAAGGAATTGCCTTAAAACAATACGGATTCAGCAGGATGGTACCTATTTATTGCAAAAGATTGCCTTCTGATTCTGTATTGTTTTGAAGCTTTAGTTGCCCTTTAAATGGACAGCAGAATTCCCATACAGTAGTCCCATATAGTAATAACCAAATCCAGTATGGCTATAACTGTATGGGACAACTATATGGGAATTCTGCTGTCCATTTAAAGGGCAACTAAAGCCTCAAAACAACACAGAATCAGAAGGCAGTAGTGGTCATAATTCTACCCTCGACTTATACAATCAGATTTTACTAATTTTTCAGGTAGAAATGGGTACCTCGACTTATACTCGGATCGACTTATATTCAAGTATATACTGTAGTAGTAAGTAGGTTAGGTTGGGAAAATTAGTTCTAGTTGTTGTCAATGCTTACTGATCTAAAGAGTTTCCTTGTAAAAATAGAAGGGGGGGGTGAAATCTGATTTTTCTGACCACATCCAGCTTTCAGCAGCTTGGAGCTATCTGACCAGCAAACTTCTTTGCTCTATCCATAGCCCCACCCCCAAATGTATAAAAAATGAAAGCTATCTTCAGTGAGCTTGCTCAGACCCTGGTTACAGGCAGAAGTAAAGTGTGCAGATTATGTAAACTAAGTAGAGATGGACTCGAACCCGAGTTCGAGCCAAACTATTCGAATTCGAACAAATTCGGACTTCTCGAACTATCCCGGACTTTCGATATTTTCGGACTTTCGATAAATATTGAATGTTCGACCGTTCGAATGTGCGAGTATATACACGAGCATCGGATCCACGAGTAAAGGGTCCATTAAAACCTATACGCGAGCATCAAATCCGCGAGTAAAATGTCCATGGTATCTAGGAGTGAACATCGAATCTACGAGTAAAGAGTCCATTAAAGCCTATACGCGAGCATCAAATTCGCGAGTAAAATATTTATGGTACCTAGGCATGAACAAGTTTGAAAATAGCGCGAGTGAGAGTAAAATTGATTTTTTGAATTTCCCGGATATTCAAACATGTTCCCTAGACCATTTCCCATGTCCCACAGCCATTTACATTAAGTTACCATTGATATTTTAATTGTATTTCATTAGAACTTATCTAACTATTTGACTCCCATTGACATTCCATATAGTTCGAAAGTTCGAAACCGGACAGAACTTTCAAAAATTCGGCCATCTCTAAAACTAAGCTACTGGAAGCAGAAGTGTATTTTCTGCAGGTTTTATTTAACTATAACTTGTTGAGACCACAATTCCCCCTTTTTAAATATGTATGGTTCAGAAATTAGTTTGACCCACTGAAAATTCAAAGTTTACTATCAGTTTTAACTCCTTTTAAATTCTTACTTCTAAGTAGTGTGTAAAATATAATTAGTCCATATAAAACAATCTTGTTTGTGTACTGTACCGGACATTTAATTAAATTCATATGTGGGTATGTTTCTGGAAACTCTAGACAGAAAATGTGAGTAAATCAGTTTCTAAATGTTCAGACATTTCCCCTTTGGCTAGAATGTGTAATGAGAAGTAATTTTAAAGAATTGCTTTAATGCTGAATAAATCAAAAGGTGAAAATGGAGAATGATGTACTGAGAAGGTCACAGGCTTTTTCACACAAAAATATTGTTTATATGGAGTACAAAAGGATGAATCAACCCCCTAATAAACCCCCTAATAAATCAACCCCCTAATAAAATATTCTTAGGCAAGTTTTTAAAGTGATCATCTTGTTTCAAAATGTTTATCATTATGTATTATGTTGATAAAGAGATATTAATTAACTAATAGAATTAATTACGGATAATCACATTTTTTCAGATTGGTTCCTACAGTTGTGCAAGCATGCAAAGAATAAATGTCTTTAAAAACATGCTTGGCTGCATCTTGTTTATTTTCATTCACAAAAGATACTATATCAATGTCAAAAGATGTATTTTCAGATCCAGGCTTCTGTATTATTATACAATTTAGCAATTTTAACATATTTTTTAAATATTATGCATACACATTTTATACAACGATATGTTAAAATAGCACAATCATATAATTTAACCCTTTCCGTGCCAGGTACGTAAGCTCTACTTACCTGGCTTTACCCTTACCTGGCTTTACCCCTTTAAAAATAATTGCGATATGTATCCGCGATCGGAGGGCACATTATGTGATTTGAGTTTGTTTGCTGGCCATGTCTCTGTGTGCACCCATGCATGTAGCATACAATTTGATTCAGGACTCTTGGAAGATTGATATTTAGTGGGTTTCTAACTTTGAATCACATTTTTCCTTAATTACCTCCAGGAAATGCATGATGTTTAGTAAAATACTGTGTCTAGAATTTTTCATGAATGTATGATAGCATGGCACATTTATGTATCTGAAGGTGTTTAGATTCCAAAAATATATAGTAAGTGTTGGGGAATTTCCAAAAATATATAGTAAGTGTTGGGGAATTTCCAAGTTTCAGGGCTGTTTCCTTTGAAAAAGAATAGGCTGTTCAAATTACAGAACACTTTAATTTTTTTATTGTAATTGCATTTATGCATTTATGCATATATGCAATTATGTATCCCATTTGAGCTAGTTGGTGGCCACATTTCTGTGTGCACCCATGCATATGGCATACCGTTTGAGTCAGGACATGTGGGAGATTGACATTTAGTGGGTTTTGAATCAACCTTTGAATCATTTTATTTTATTTTTTTACAAAATCTCCTAACAGTTCTAAGAGTTCTGTGTATTACAGTATCTGGAATTATTCATGCATGTATCAAAGCATGACATCGACATGTAGCTGAAGTGTGTAGATTCCAAAAATATATACAGGGAGATTCAATAAAAGTTCTTATCATTAGAAATGGTGCTAATTTTGCCCCAACCAATCAGATGTTAGCTTTCAAATGCTAAATAAGATCTAATTGGTTGGGGCAAAATTAGCACCATTTTAAACTAAAAGAACTTTAATTAAATCTCCCTAATAATTTGTGGGGGGTATTTCAAAGTTTCAGGGCTGTTTCCTTTCAATAAGAGTAGGCTGTTCAAATTACATAGCACTTTGATTCTTTTCTTGTAATTGCACTTATGCATACGTCTAATATGAGCTAGTTGGTGGCCATGTCTCTGTGTGCACCCACACATATGGCATACCGTTTGATTTAGGACATGTGGGAGATTGATATTGGGTAACTTTTTTATTCATTACTTGGGGTTTTGACATGATTTTTAACTTTGAAACTTGTTTTTCCTTTATTTGCTAAAAGTGGAAAATTCTATGAGGATCTGCGCCAACACCATTGATGGTATGAATGAAAAAATGGCATCATTGCTTAGCAGAAGGTGTGTAAATTCTGAGAATATATAATTTTAGGGGTTATTTTTGAGTTAGAGGGGTGCTTAAATTGAAAAATCTGGAAAGTTGCTGTTATTGGGCCACTGCACATTGACTAACTTTGTGACCAGTGGCTCCTGAAAATTCTCCTGGCACAAGCGGTCGGAAAATGGGAAACTCTACTGTCACTCAGTAAAGGGTAAATGGATACAATATCTAAATAGATGCAATTCTTTAGATACCTTTACAGTAAAAAAAATAAAGATTTAATTTCATTCTATTATATACATATCAATCTCAGGGTTTCACATTTTTTATATATACCCATACCAGCACAAAAATAACAGATCAGTCCCCCAATGAATCAATAATCAAGTAATTCTATGCTACAAATGCATGGACACTCCCATTCTACATAATCCATTTCAAATTGTTGTCATAATAGAACACTCTATAAAGTTAAATAGAATAACCATTTTAATTCATTTATATCACATTTAAAAACATTCACAAAGTTAATTTGACAGCCAGTATACACATTTAAGCACTCACAAAGCATAACTTAAGCAGCCAGTATAACATGAAATATCAAAAATCTAATTCAGGCTTTATAGTGTTCTTGCTCCCAGCTCAAACATCCAAAAGGTATCCTGTTTTAATAACAGTGGTTGTGTATTTCCCATTCCAATTGGCTTGAGTATTCTTTTTATTCCTTGCACTGTTGGCTATCCTCAACATTTTAAATATATAAAATATCACATAATACAGTACATACACAGGTAATACATAATATAAGCATGTAGCGATGAGTTACAGCAATACTGTGATACATTTGTCACCAGGAGCTCACTTCTATGGAGTCTAAAGACCTTCAAAAAGGCCTTAAGAATAATAACTTGGAAACTGTATTAAATACAAAGATACACATCTGTATTTTCCCCTGTAGGTATCATGCTGAATAGGATTTTTGCACCCTTGTTACAGGGTACATGGTCATATCTGAAAGTAAATCCAATTTGGAGCCACTCTAGCATACTGCCAATGGATTTGGCCTGGTAGTCTGTAGGTAAATCCTCCACACCCCCTACCCAAAGGGCTAAGGTAAGGCAACAAATGTAACAGCAAAAGGAGCACACTACTTCTTGTGAATTTCAGTTTATTAAGTGCAAAACAAAACCACTACAATGTTTCGGGTGCTTACTGCCCCCTTCCTTAGGTATAATCAGTGTATTCACCCATCAAACATTTATGCCCTTAAGGCCCCTTCTACCATTGATGCATCAAACTGAGTGATGGGCTGGGGACCAAAGAGAGGCTTCTAAGGTCATTCCTAGCTCATATACCTTTAAAGTGCAAACATAGTTAAGTGTATAACATATAAAGTGTTACATTTTAAAGTGCAATTTTAACAAACATTGTAACAACTGTAGAATTAAATAATTAGTTACATAAAACCATGCGACATCCAGTTCTGAAAACAGTTTTGCAGTTTCAGCCATCGCTATAAATAAACTTCGGGCAAATACCTTAAGCAGCCACAGGTTTAACCTTGCTTCATATCACTGAATTCTACTTGCAGTAATCAAGGTACTGTAGCAGACCAGTAGACTGAACCCCTTCCTATGAGTCATAGGAAAGGCATCCAGGCCTCTCTCTACTGCCCGGATTAGTACCAGCCCTGCAAGTAGAATTCAGTGGTTTTGAGGAAGGTTAACCACACGGAAGCTTGCGATTGATAAAATTTATTTATTTTTACTATGAAATATATCCAATATATATATATATATATATATATATATATATATATATAATAGACCATGTAGAGTACAGCAGCATTGATGAATAATTTAAAAAGTCCAGCATATAATAATGCATATTAATTTATTGGCTTAATAACATCAATCTTAATGGCGGCAACAGAAAACTATTATCATAGAATATGCTTTTAAATAGGCAACATATTAGCAGGAACAATTGGAAACAGTGACCCCCCGTGGCATGTCAAGGAGAACATCACAGTCAGTTACAAAAATACATAAAGATCATAATCTTTGTTTAACCCCTTATGTGCCCAACCTATTTATCCACCAAACTTCCCTTATCTTTAACTCTAACTGTTGATCACCTCCTTTGAGGTGATCACCTCCTTTGAGGTGATCAATATGAACCTGTTCTAAGATCATAACCTTTATTTAGTCTGGTTTGTGTCCCAATTCCCAATAATGCTTGGGTACAGGAAGAGTTATCTGTTGTGTTTCGATAGACAACTTATGTTGTGCTAGTCTTAACTTCATTTTTTGTGTTGTTTCACCAACATATAATAGCCCACACGGGCATATTAAGACATACACAACAAATCGTGTATCACAGGTGTAACATGCCTTCAACTTGAAGGACTCACCTGTGGAAGGATGAATAAACTCTTTGCTTTAATCACCTTATTGCAACAGATCCCACTCATACATGGAAACATGCCCTTATTGAGTCCTTTCAACCAAGTGCGCCTCCCAGACTCCTCGGTTTTTATTCATGTTTTTTCATGTTACTAGACACCATAGACCTAATACTCCTACCCTTTTTATAGGAGATCAGTGGAGACTTTTTAAACTCCTGAATATTAGGTAAAGCCCGCTGTAAATGATACCAATGTTTGCGGATAACACTAGCCACCCATTTACCATATGGATCATACGTTGTAACAAACGGTACCCTATCCATTTTCTGATCAATTGTCTCTTTTTGTGGTCTACCTTCCTTGACCTGAGTTTTAGCCGTTTAAATAATAGATTTAGGGTAACCTCTCCGTTCGAATCTTGTGGCCATCTCTTCAAGACATTTATTTCATATTTCTGGTCTATTAACTATCCTCTCGACCCACTTGATCTGACTGTATGGAATCGATCTTTTAAAGTGATTTGGGTGTTGGCTAGTAAAGTGTAGTAATTGGTTTCTATCGGTTGGTTTCTGATAGATACATGTATGAAACCTATCACTACCTCTATCAACCTGTACATCTAAAAAGTGTATAGATGTCTCATTCATTGTCATATCGAACTTTATATTCGGATGGACCTCACGTGGAACCGCGATAGTGGTAATGATGTCCAACCCCAAAATCAAGAAATGCCCCCCCAACCCTAAATGCCATATTCAAATATTCAAATGTAAAAATGAGACCAGAACTGTACTTATCCACCTTTGTTTAGAATTAAGGGGTTGGTCCCTACAGTGTGGACATTTTTAAAAAACAAACAAAATCACAGCTTCGAAGGATGCAGATGGAGGTAGGAAGGTGGGAAGAGAGCTCCACGGTGCATGCCTGAGTCCCCTTAGAGAACAAGAAGGGGGCATACACCTTTTTACTTATAGACAGACTCCTACTTTTCAGTTTCCTGGACTTTTACAAGACCTGCAGGAGAACCACATGGAGTGGTTTTATGTATTGATAATATATTTCCTGTTTTTTGCAAATATGTAGAGCATTACTTAAAACAATATTGCATTGGGTGCATTAAAACCCCAAATAACCCAATATTTAATTCAGTAGCAATTTTTATACAGTAGTTTTGTCCCTTTTACATTAGTTTTTACACAAAAGTTTACTTTCTCTTGTATATTTATTACAGACAGTAAGTCAATTTCCTTAATTGGAAACAAATTTAAAAGACCGATGTCCAATAACCAAATGCTCTACACTTATTTTATAAAAATAGTTGCCTTCAGTCTGTTGCAAAGGTTTTCAAACTGTGCTCTTTCTGATCATATCTGCATTGCAGCTTAAAGCTTTTTTTAACAACAAAACAGTAATTTAAGAGGCATATATTGTTTATGATACTTTGGCCCAATTGAAAATGAATTGTATTAATGTATACATAATATGGCCCTAGTAGAATTATTTAACACAATTTTATAATAGTTGCCAAAACTTATTTCTAAAATCTCTTTGGATATTTGAAATATGCGGTGCAGTTTTGGAATCCCATATACAAAAGGGACATTTTGAAATGGAAGCAGTTCAGAGAATCGCAACTAAAATAATAAAGGGAATGGAGGGGCTTGACTATGCAGGCAGATTAGACAAGTTAGGGCTGTTTACATTAGAGAAGCAACGTTTGCATGGGGATATGATCACTTTATACAAATATATATGGGCCATACAGTTAACTCTCTGGTGCATTGTTTACTAATCAGTCATATCACGTGGACATCCTTGAAGATTAGGAGAAAATTAGTTTTATCTTCAGTTTAGGAAAGGTTTCTTTACAGAGAGAACGGTGAAACTGTTGAACTTTCTTTCAGCAGATGTGGTAATGGCAAGTTCATAAAAAAGCTTTAAAAGTGGCCTAGATAAGTTGGGTAGATATGTTTCTAAAACTAAAAAATATTGAGAATAACTGGTATTAATACATATACTGCAGTTCTGGTTGATCCAGGGATACTTTCCGATTGAGTCAGAAAGGATACCCCCCCCCCCCCTTTCCAGGTGTTTTTTTTTTTTTTTGCTTTCCTCTTGATCAACTGTTATTAAGGGTTAAAATGAGGGTGAAAAGGTTGACTTGATGGACATATGTCTTTATTAAACCTAAATTACTATGTCAATTTCTATGTATGTCTTATGTCTAAAGGGCATCTTAGGTGGGAAAATGTAAATATTTTTCTTTCTTTCTATGTGTTCTATAATTCCCCCCATCCCCCCAGCCCCCAGAGTACCTTTATTTTCTTCAGTTTCCTCCTCTACCCCGAGATATATAAATTAAAATAAGTCAAGATTTCAATACAACACTCCTGCTTGAGCTGTCAATCAAATCCCCTAACAGCATGCTGGTGTAGTGTGTAGGTTTACACAAGTTTTACAGCAAGTCTCCCAATGACTCCTTCCTGCTCACTAAATCCTTGGCAATTACTGGGTTAAAAATAGAAGTAAAGGAAAGGGCAATGAAAAGGCTTTCACATATTTATTGCCTGTCAAAGGGAGATTGGGGTTGCAGTCATAAGGCAGGACTCTGGTACCTCCTAACTCACCCCCTTCCACTCCTTATGTAGCAAGTGTCTCCAAAGCAACAGAGACATTTGCTCTCTACAGGGTTACATACCGGGTTTTTTTCCCCTTTTTTTGTTTACCAAAGGGTGAAGTGTTGAAGGATTAATGTGCATGAGCGTCTTGTTTCACAGGCTTAGTTCACAGGTTTGGTTCACAGCTGGACTATATGAATCGGGGAATAACCAGAGAGGGGAGGGAAAGTGGGGAGCTCTGCAGTAAATCATACTGTGTGCAAATATGAAGCCACAGAGGAAGGTAGGAATAAGGCAGCATACACTAACATTTTTAATGTCTGGATTGGAGCAATGTAAAAAATAAAACTATAGATGCCCTTTAAAATTACTGGTATTAATACATTTTGCTTTTGTTGATCCAGGCATCCTTTCCGATTGCCATTTGGAAACTGGAAGTAAAAGCCACCCTATCCACTCTGCAGAGCCCTATCAATTCATGAGACACTAGGGCAAATCCCTAAAAAATGGGGTGGTCCCAGTGAACCTCAGAAGGCTGGGGGTATGTTTTTTAATTCAGTAGTTTTTAAAAAAATAACATCAGTTACCTAAGGAACATACCACTTCTTCTGCTGATACTTTAAGTAACTTATAGTCTAGGCTTTAGGTGGCAACGGTTTGCTGTTTTTTTTGTACTTCCATAAATATTTTTCAAAGTTTGTCTTTCTCTAAATTCTTAGTTTCAGTTATTTTTCCTTCATTTTTAAGCAATTTAATGGTATCATACAGTCCAAGACACCTTAACAGTGTAAGTAAATTAGCCATTGCAGACTATAAGGTTAATTGAAAGCAGTGTCTTGTCCACATATGTTGTGCCTTAAGACATGCAGAACAATAATAGCTTCTAGGTACACTGACTACAGAATCTGCTGCCTTGTCATCATGCGGTTTATGTTCCTTTAGGACATTTAAACACCAGTAAAAAGAACTTGTATTTGAATTTAGTATCTTTTCTTTGTTTAAATACATGTGGGATTTTTTGTTTTTCCATGCAAGAAATATTAAATTTTAGTCTTTAGTTTTTTCAAGCATAGTAAATAGAGTCATTTTAAAGGTATTATTTCTGTTTAAATGAATATTTTTTCTTTTAGCACATGCTTTCTATGATGTCTGGATTACCCTGTACACCAAATTAATTTTGACTTTTCTTCACAACAGGACGTATTAATAAAGGTTTGTTATTGGTAATGTCCGATAATAGCAGTCATTGCTTTTTGAGACTATTTTAATCTGTATACCATGCTCACTGAAATGGATACATTCTAGGTCACCTTAAAACTTTTCTGGTGATGTACTGCACAGTCACTTTGTGGGTTACCTTCCCAGTTGTTTCTGCTGTTACCTAGTTGCTGTCCAGTTTTACCAGATTAACGTTCTTTAACATTGAAGATGATGAAGAAATCTTCAATGAAAATGTTAAGATTCTGGCTTTGCTAAATTTCCTAAAATTTTGTTTAGGCCTAACTACAACTTACACAATTGAAACATATTCCTATGCACTCTCTCCCTAATTCATGAGCACCTTATTTATTTTGGAAACACTGTTACATTGACATCACCTGAGGAAGGGGGCACATTTTCATCCCCCGAAACATTGTGTATTTTCTGATGTGTGGTCACCAATAAAAGTTTTAAATGAATTTCTGGAGTGCGACACACAATTTCATTCATTTCTAACTACAACTTATCTTAAAAGGCATCGCCAGGTCCCCTGCACTTGCTGCTCTGAAACTATGTCAGTGGGTAATCTGCCCTGTGTCTCCTCCTTCCCTTGCAGCCCCCCTGGTCCCTCCCACTCATGGACCCCTCCATTTGTAGGCCCCCCTTGGCCCCTTCCCTTACAGCCCCATGTGGCTCCAGCCACTCGCAGGTGCCTTAGCCCAGCCCACTCGTGGGTGCCTTAGCCCTGCCCACTCAAGGTGCCGTGGGCCACAGAAAACTGTGTGAAAACAGCCTTTTCAGGCAGAGTGAGAACAGAGTGAGAACTCTGCCTGAAAAGGCTGTTTTCACATAGTGGGAGAGTAGGGCTGTAGCTTCCATTACCTTCTCTGTGGGGATCTTCACACAGCAGTGAGGGGGAGGGACTTCCTGTCTCCCTCACACACTGAAGTCTGAGGCTGTGCTCGCCGCTATGAGGTGGAGGTGCAGCCTTAGGAATGCCACATGTCAGCCTCCCACCCATTAACTTTCTGGTCAGTAATCTCTTTATATCTTGGGCATGTTGAGCACGTAGACAGGTGTTGATGGCTCATTTTAAAGTTAGGAAACTGGCCTTTCATTTAAACTCAATGGAGAGCACAGCTCCCCTTAAAATAGCACAATGAGGCATGCACATTCGCATAGTGCTTTCCGTGCATCCCTAAATGGAGTTCTACTATTGCAGGACTTGCGAATAAAGCATCGCTTGCGGCGCCTGCATGGTTAACTTCCGCGTTAACCACACAGGCACCAAAATGGTGGAGTTTAAATCACGATAACCGATATGACATCGGTTAGTGTGTCTTTTAACTCCATTTTCAGCCAATGTGCCTCTTGGTGTGTTTAAATCTAAAAAATATTTTATCATTACGTAGAGATGCATAAAACGGCTTATTGTTAGTAATTATCTTGATGAAGCATATTTGAATGTAAAACATGTTGAACACTAGAGGGCATTGTAGTGATTTTTTTGCTTTTGAATGAACTTTCAAACAAAAAGGATATTTTTAAACGTATATCCTTTGCATTATGGTGTGTAGGGGAATAGTAGGTGGTTGAAGGTCTGGTGCTTAGCTACAATAATCCCCTTAATCCCAGAAAACTTTGTTAGGTTAGGTAGCTGCACTGTCCTCCTCTCACCCAAAAGGCAAAATCAGATAAATAGTATTATTTTCTTATCTATCTAATACACTGATATACAACCATATAAAAAATGTTTTAAAGTATATATAATAAAAGACTTACGTCCTCCCAGAATCCAAAGACACAGCTTTATTCATACATATAAAATTGCAGGTGAAAATCAAGAATAAAATGCTTGTTAAAAAATACTTAGTAGAGAATGCTTGATAAAAAATATTGTGCAAAATCTCAGTTGTACAAAACTCTGCATTCAGATGGGGAAGTCCTTTTCTTATTCCTATTTCTATTATGCTATGTGCACTAGCAATCTAGGATTTTAGGATCCAGAAAAATAAATAGCAGTGCTACTGCAGTTGGAGGTGGAACTTCCACCTCTTTGAACAATTTCAACGCATTTCCCCATACCAATACAGCTTTTTCAAGGATATGACTTAACTTTGTGCCTTGCTCTCTTTAAATGTCCCAGATTCACGGGCAAACTATCAGTGTTCCTCCCCTCTCCCGTGATGCTCACCGTGTCACACTACCATCTCGTTGATCCGCCTGGCATAGCGTAATGACATCACGCATACCCATTACGTGAAGTGCATACATCGTGCATTTCACCTGCATTCCATTTTTGCGGTGCTGTCCAATGTACTGAACTATCTTCTTGTTATTTCTTGCTACCTTCCTCATTTCTTTTGGTTGCAATGGCTAGCTCCTGCTATTATATTCTTTCTATTTACCTCTATCCGGGACATCACTTATACTACTGGTACATTCTGGTTATGCATATGTTTCCTCCTTATACTACTGTGTAACTCTCTGGAGTTACACAGGGAGGGGAGGGAGGTTATGTATCATTACTGGTGGTGGCACATTTTTGGTGTATACTTTAGCTCATAGAAACCTATTCATCCATTTTACCTTTTTCTTTAAAACTGTTTCATTCTGACAGAAAGTCCTAAAAATCTGATTCAAATCCAATTAAATCTGAATTTTTCACATTTTTAATTGTAATTGTCTAATTTTTGAATTTGCTGGAAAATTCTTCGATAAAAAATACCATGTTTTGAAAAATTAATCAGATCTGCAGATTTTTTTAATTGTTGGTTCTGAATTGAAACCTGGTTTGATTTTCTGAGCAAAGTTTGATTATAGGTATTACAAAGCACAATTTTTCTTGCTTGAATAAGATGTTTGTTGTTCAAATGCACCTGCACAGCTCTCTTTATATAAGGTATTACTTCCATTTGTTTGCTTTTAATACATACAGTAAGTTAAAATCACTATAGTCCGTACTTAATACTCTCACACCACTGAAAGATAGCAAAATATGCCCAATACACCCTGACCAACTACTTTCTAGCAAATAAATATAACAAACCCTCTCTATACTCACTTAAACCACTATTTGTAACTATAACCCAACTTAGACAGCACTATTATGCTATTATGCCATGAGTTTTCTATGGGTTTCATGTATAAACCACTCAAGACTGTCAGATCTTGGCAATTGGCTTGGAGCATTCCTGCATGTGATGTCATCACACAATGTTTGACGAATTAGGGCCCTAATTATAAAAGATCGGTATGTTATCGTAAAATACCGATCGTTATCGTAAAATAACGACGTTATCGTAAATAACGACCAGGTTTTTACCGATAACGAACGTTATTTACCGAGAACGACCGTTATTTACCGATAACGACCGTATTAACGATACCGGTCGTTATCGGTAAATACGACCATTATCGTAAATAACGATCGTAGCGGTAATAACGGTCAGTATTTACCGATAACGACCGGTATTTAACGATATCGGTAAATAACGGTCGTTATGGTAAATAACGGTCATTATCGGTAAATAACGGTCGTTATCGGTAAAAACCCGGTTGTTATTTTACGATAACGATCGGTATTTTACGATAACGATACCGATCTTTTATAAATAGGGCCCTTAGTGACCAAATATTTGACGCATCTCAAATTGTTGGTCTGGCTTGCTGGTGGTTCTGAAAACTGTTTTCTGGGTCATGCTCTGCATTCACCTCTGGGATTTCTTCTTTTTTAATTTAAGCCTGCATGGTAGTTTTTCTTCTTTCTGGCTGCTCATACAGTATGTAGCACAATGTACTACTAATTATTTTAAATTACTAAAAACCTCTAGAAGTCCTCTTGGGAAACCTTCGAAAAAGATTATTTTTCCCCTTTACCATTCTGGGAGCCACAAATCCCAGATGCTTCTATCTTATTCCAAAGATGTTTTGAAGTTCTTACATCTCCATGACTAGCTAGTAAATTGAAAAAAGTCTCAATTACTTTTTGTAAAGGTATCTGGTTGTGCAGGGGTCTCAACGAATGGTAGAAGATGGGATGAGGGCAAGAAATTAAATAGAAAAGTAAAACAATAAATGCAGTCTACATCCATCAATATGAGTTTACAAGATATGCCATAGAATATATTATAGACCACTTACTTTAAGCAATGCTAGTAATAATTAGGGATGGCCGGTTCGCGGAACCGAACCCGGATCCACCGTGGATTTATCCCGTTTGCGTAATTTCAAAAATTTTCGAAAATACGAGAAATCTCAGAATATTTAACATTTTAACGGGTCCGCTCGCGAATTTTCAAATTTTCGAATTTTTTAGAAAATTTGCGGATCCTCGAGCGGACCGGATTTTGTGAAGTTCGGACATCTCTAGTAATAATATGTGTGTTCCTGTCATCCTATCATTAGTATCACAGGAAGACCTAATCTTTTTTTATTTTATATTTCTACCCAAATATCCTATCTTCTATCATTCTATAATACCTCACGTGAACCAGATCCCTTTATTGAGCTTTACACCTCTTTGAAAGCCTACCCAACAGCTTGTTTTTTGAAGGATGAAATCAATTCCGTACAATTTCAGGTATCATTACCAAAAGAAAACAAAATGGATGCCATCTGTTATGTGTCATATTGCAGGAAAAACCCCTATCTTGACTGCTCTCCAGAAGGTCACAAGGAAATTGATTGCCTGTGTAGATGCAGTCAAGTGGGCCAAATATATTTTCCCTTTCAGCAGAACAAGAACAGACCATTTTTTTCAGTTAATTTGCTTGAATTTCCCCACGATAAAGAGCTTAACATTGTGAACCATTTTGCAAATAGGTTTTTTTTCCCTTGCCCCACCAGATTGGAATTGTGTCATGACCATTTCGAGTATGAGATATGGGGTACTCATTTCCTAAACTAGTGGACCCAAGGTATTTCAGAATCTAAAATACAGAGGACTGAAAGTATTATACACTATAAACTAAGCTTGGCTTGATAATATAGTAGTATAGTATGGAATAAAAGAATAAATGTGCTATAGTTGATAGATGATATTGGGCTGTATTTTAAACCTGTGGCATCGGAAAGCTGTGTTACTACAGGTTTTTGTAAAAATAAGGCCATTGCGCTCGTAATTGTGTGACCACGATCATAATTTTATACAGGCGATCGTAAATGTGCCTTCCGTCAAGGACAAAATAGCAATATCAATACCGTACCTTTATCAATATACAGTTGCCCATAATACAGAAACTCAGACTCAGTTAAAATATATCCACAAGAGATTTAAAGGTAGGTACAGATGTGTGAGTATACAGTGAATGACTGGCTTGGCCAACAATTCATTTGTTTGTGGGTGTTTGTTTGGGCATCATGATTAATCATTCGCGTCCATTTTAAAAATAAATAATTATTTTAAAAATAGGTACTGTGAATATTTTCACATGTACATGTATGTAAGTATTCTTTAAAATCTTTTGACTTTTGAAAAAATAAGTTGATTTGATTAACTTTGCTATGCCTTGCTATGATTAGTATCAAGCTGCTATTTCTGGTTCTGCAGTGGTATTGTGCTTCATCTTTCCAGGAACCTTTTTAAAATGTTCCAAATAGAGATGCATCTGTTTTGAGTAAACCTGCTTTCAGTGTGAAATTCTGTTTAAAATGTAAGCAATTCCACTGTTGAAAGAATCCCAGTGGGTTTGTGCAACTTTAGTTGACGGCTAAAAATGATTTATGCATAGACAAATAACTAAATGGGCATATTAAGGTAATTAAAGTAAGGCTTTACTTCTTTTTCTTAAAAACATACAGTAAGTATTGATGCTAAGCTTCCACTTTAACATCAGTGGTGGGGAAGATAATGGAAAGTTTGTTATGGGCCATATTCTGAATTATGTCTCAAAGAATGAGTTAAGCAGTAATCAGAAATGTTTAGTAAAGATGAATGAAATTGTTGAGCTTCATTCCGACAGCGGTTTAGCAGAACTTGAGGATCCGAAAATCCAATTTGAACCCATTTAAATTTTTTAAACATTTTTGAGAAATTGTAAAGAATTCGAGAGCATATTTGAATTTGAATTTTTCAAATAGGATTTCCATTTTTCAAATGACATTTTAAAATTTTAGATTTTTTACATTTTTTAATTTTTTGGTGAAAAGAGTTTCAGAAATGTTAAAAAAAATCCGTTAGCTCTGAATTAAAACCAGGTTTGTTACTTATTGTTATATACCATACTTTTGATATTTTGCTCAGTATGAGAATTATATATAAATTCAAGTTTTTTAGCCTTAAAAGACACATTTTTGTATTGTATTGATGTACAGAGATAAGTCTTAAATGGTAGACTAAAGTGGTGTGCCACAGGGTTCTGTACAGGGGCCCTTATATGTAGTTTCTTATTTCAATTATTTGTGTCTTTGTGATTGCTGGTGATGCAAAAATATGAAAGGCATTAAAAAATACAGATGATGTGCAATTGTTGTAGGCAGACCAGGCAACACTGTCAGGTGTGAAAAAGTTAAGTATTTTCAGAATTTAAATAGGTTTAACGGAACTACTGTCTTTTCTAACTCTATTCTAACTCTTATAACCAGTCAAGTGCCACCCTTGGTAAAATGTACAGTGCTTCTTCCCATGCCACTTTGAAAAAATGCTGTAAGTTTTACATGTATGGGCACCAGGGGGTCAAACATAGGAAAATTGCTGGCATCAAGGATCAGAGGGCAAGATCCCTCCTTGTCCCCTTGATCCCCATTCGGTTACATCCAAACCAATGGGGGATCAGGAGTTTTAACCCCTTAAATGCTGCACCCATATTAACAATGGCCAGAAGGTGGCCCAAACGATGGCCACAAGATGGCCCAAATGTGTTGATGTAATTACCTGTATTAATAAAGAATTACTTTTGTATGGTTCAAGATTTACGAAAGATGCAATGTAATGATGAAACGGGGGATGATGATAAAATGAATCCCCTCAGATGTTGGTTAAGAAGGAAATCTCACTTCTACCTGGTTACCTCCACTCCATTTACATTGATCATATTTAGGAAGCTGTAGAAATTGACTTAAAAAACTTACACTGGAACAGGGGAAATAAAAGAAAAATAAGAATTCATAATTTAACAGCTAAGGAGAGAAACGCCATGAGAGAATTGTTTATGGACGATAGCCTTGCTATCAAAACCCCTGATAAGGGTGGATCGATGGTAGTCTTAAATACTCGATGTTATGACCAAGAGGCATATTGTCAATTGAATGATTTGACTGTATAAAAAATATTGAAGGGGGATCCCACAAAGGTTTTTTGGTTGAAGGAGCAGCGTATGGGGGAGTATTGACAAAGGAAGATGTAGAATTTAAAACATGTGAGGAACCTATAACACTGATCTTCCATCACCTTCCAAAGATACGCAAGAGGCTGCCAAACCCTGAAGGGAGGCCCATTGTGGCCAGAATAGAGTCCTTGAGGGAAAACCTAGGGAAACTAATAGACTTTTAACTTCAAACATTAGTTAGAGCCCTGGGTTCATATATAAAAGATAGGGAAGATCTTCATAGCATTTACATAGCATCAAATGGTCTAAAAATGATGTATCTATGCATGTATATGTTTATTTATATAGCGCCACTTGGGGATGCAGCGCTGTACAGTATTAGAATACAATAAAGTCATACAAGGGGGATAAATACATAGATAGTTCAGTACATAAATATATAACTTATATAAACAGAAGTGCTAGGGCTTTGCCAAAAGAGGTAATGAGGTCTCTGCCCCGTAGAGCTTACAATCTAGTTAGGTGGGTAACACACAGATAAAATGGAATGGGTATAAGTGCTGGAGTGAGAGGTATGCAGTGCAAATAAAACAATCAAATATGTGCTGGTTACCAGATAGGCGGATGTAAGGCTAGATTAAACCTGCTGATTGAGGTTTCTTGACTTAGAGAGAGGGGAATAGAATTCCAAAGGACGGGAGACAAGAGAAAAGGTTTAAGGCGAGAGGAAGCAGTCCGAGTGGGGGTCTGTAGGAGCTGGTTCTGCATGAGCGGAGGTTATGGGCAGACATATGGGAGACTAGAGAGGAAATATAAGGAGGAGCAGCAGAGCGAAGGGATTTAAATGTTAGGAGAAGGATTTTGTATGTAATGCGCTGTTTAACTCGCCAGGTTGTTGTTGTCCGGTACAGAGGAGATTTGGGATCCGGTTTATTAGAGAGCGAAACAATACATGTGGCATAGTTAAGTATAAACTGAAGGGGAGAGAGGTGGGAAGCAGGAAAGACCAGAAAGTAGTAGGTTGCAATAGTCCAGGCGCGATAGGATGAGAGCATGCATAAGCATAGCGGTGGTCGGGAGAGAAAGGAACCTGTGGATTTTGGCTATATGCCGAAGGAAGAAGTGGCAGGTTTTCACAACATAGTTAATGTGGTTAGAAAAGGAGAGAGAGGAGTCAATAATTACCCCTAGGCAGCGTGCAGATTGGATAGGGGAAATGGGGGTATTGTCAACAGAGATGGAGACCAGGTTTAGGTGGAAAAATGATCAGTTCAGTTTTAGAAAGATTTCGTTTGAGCTAGTGTTGAGACATCCATGAGGAGATGGCAAGGAGGCAGTCGGAGACACGTGATTGGATGTCAGGAGTTAGCATAGGGGTGGACAAATAGATTTGTGTATCGTCTGCATATAAATGAAATTTAAAGCCAAAAGAGGTAATAACATCTCCCAATGAAATAGTGTAGAGGGAGAAAAATAAGGGTCCAAGAACAGACCCCCACACCAAGAGGAACCAGAGAAGAGGTATTGTTAGCATAAGATACAGAGTAGTACTGTCAGAGAGATAGCATAGAAACCAGGATGCCACCTTATTCTGAATGCCCAAAGAGTGAAGTATCCGCATAAGGAGGAAATGATCACTGTGTCGAAAGCAAAGGAGAGGTCAAGGAGGATAAGAATAGAAAGACCATTGGCCCTTGCAAACCTCCTAATATATATATATGTATATATATATATAACCTGCAGATATATATAATATTATATATTATATATATATTAATATATATAATATATATAATAATATAATATATAATATAAAAGATTATAACCTTACACAGAGCCAACTCAGTGGAATGCGCAGGACGGAATCCAGATTGCAAAGTATCCAATAGGTTATGAGCATGAAGGTAGTTAGCGATACTGGAGAAGACTAGTCGTTCTAGCAGCTTAGAGGCTATCAGTAAGAGAGAGACTGGGCAGTAATAGGCTAAACAAGAGGGGTCCAGCGAGGGCTTTTTTTAATATGGGCTTAACATGGGCATGCTTAAAGACGGAACTCTTTGAGAGAATTTTTTTGAAAGTTTCTGTCCATTTTGAGGGATAAATAGTAATAGTAGGTTTTTACCGAAATCGAGCGCTACTGATATTACAAATTCAAGGGTTACCAAAATAGTTTCTTGCTTTCGAGGGAAAATAGATAATTATTTTTGAGGGTTACCGAAAGGGATCATTGCTTTCGTTTCACGGTTTCGTTTTTCTATTTTGATAATAATCTATTTTCGATTTCAATAATTATCGAAATTTCAATAAAAATCGAAAATTCGGAAAATCCGGGTTCCGTGAAATCCAGGAGTTCCGAAAGTTTTGTCGGGACTTCGAAACCCTCAGATTAGATTCGAAACCAGGTTCTATTCGAACCCACATTACATCTCTAGTGCTGGTAGATAACAGAATTAGCTGTAGCAAAAAATGCCAGGCAGCAACAGCTAGAGCTAGCAAGATATTGTCTTTTATAAAGAGGGGAATAGATTCAAGAGAGAAAAATATTATTCTCCCTCTTTTACAAGGCACTGGTAATGCATCTTTGGAATATGTGGTGCAGTTTTGGAATCCCATATACAAAAGGGACGTCTTGGAAATGGAAGCAGCTCAGAGAAGGGCAACTAACATAATAAAGAGAAATGGAGAGGCTTTACTATGCAGGCAGATTAGACTAGTTAGGGCTGTTTAAATTGCAAAAGTGACGTTTGCATGGGGCTATAATCACTTATATATATATCAATAGATCATTTATCGCAATTTAATGTAAATGTAAGGGCCACGGTATTACATTTAGGCGGAACGTATGTTACTTAAGGAACGTAAGGACGTATAGTACCATGCGGTTGTAGAGTATCGCAATGGTATTCTATGGGGATCGTAAACTTTCAATTGCGTTATTGTAGATTTACAATCTGTAATTTACGATCGCAAATTAACGATTGTTAAATCTATCATTAAAGGTGCAGTATCGCCAAAAATATGGCCCTAAGTTCCAAAACTATCTTCTATAGACATTTTTTACAATGTTATGAAGGTAATGTTAAAGAATGTTCCATACAAGGTATTGAAATTGTTAGGGGAAAAAAAATCAAAAAACAAGGGGGGGGAGAGAGAGATATAATACAACAATTGAACAAACGTGAGGCATATTGGATCCTAAAAATGGGGCATTAAACTCGAAATGGGATTTAAATTCTATTTATTGAGTATTTTGTTATGTCAGGACTAGATTAGATTTTTTACATGTTGCTATAAAACTAGTAAAGGTTGGAGATACCTAAATGTTTCCATTTATTGTCACTTTGATGTTACTATGTTTTCTTCATACTACTTGGAGGAATAGATATATAGGGCCCTATTTATAAAGTACCATTATTGGTATCGCTAAAATAACGATCGTAAATCGATCGTTATTTTAGCAATACCGATCGTAAATCCATCGTTATTTTAGCAATACCGATAACGGTACTTTATAAATAGGGCCTATAGTTAGGATAGTTAAGGAATAATATGATATTAATCAGAAAACCTACAGAAATAAAGGCAAATTAATAGATAAATAATATGATTATGTTAATTTTTTTACCCGTTTCTGTGATTGTACCTTTAAATGATAATTGGAATTGTCAGAGACAGGAAACTGATTGGCTATGTTGTTTTCAAATATGGTGATTGGCAGGTTCAAAAAAACTTTGTCTATAATTAAGGGAACTTGTTCCTGAAATGTATCAGACAGGCTGACCCTGAACCTTCACCATAGGTTTTAAATTGTTTGAATAAAAGATATATTTTTAAGATATTATCTGGACTTCTGTGTGTTAAGCAGTGCTGCCTAAAACAGCAATTACAGTGTCTAAAAAGAAGCAGAAATGTTTTCCTGCAGGCTTGCATGCTGTGTCTATTAGTGCCTGGTGGAATGAAGGGAGGAGACAAAGAGGATCTGAGCCGCTTTTGTCAAAAATAAGTAAGGCATTAAAAAATACAGATGATGTGCAATTGTTACAGGCAGATCAGGCAACATTGTCAGATGTTAAAAAGTTCAGTATTTTTGGAATTTCAATAGGTTCTACTCACAACCTATATTGTACCAATCTTTAAACATGTTATCCAAATGACGGACGCAAGATGGCCCAAATTTGTTGATGTAATTACCTGTATTAATAAAGAATTACTTTTGTATGCTAAAATCCAGATGAATGTCCCATTTCCTCACCTTACTGTCTTCATCTTAGGGTTTCACCCTGGTCGAGAATATCAGCTGGAGTGCCGCTGGAGCTTAATTTGTATAAATTCCTGACGAAGGTTACAAAATGGCCGAAACATGTAGAATGAGCATGTTTTACTTAGTTTGAAAAAATGTTTATTGTTTTAACTAAAAACCTACAAGTGTCCAAATAGAACCCAGTGAGAGTGCGATCTGCTCCTATACAGTGTAAGATGCAGGAACACACTTCAAGATTTAAAACAGCCCGGGTTTCCTCGTTCCGAGTAGAATATGTAAACATAGGTAGTTATGAAAGTGCACTTTGAGTAGCAACGTTTTGTCCCTGTTTCTGGGGTATTTTTTTGGCTTGAGAAAGACTCCAGAAACAGGGCCAAAATGTTGCTACTCAGTATCGATGTGAGAAGCAATGCTGGATGAGAAGAAAGAAGACTTCGGATCAAGACGTCAGCAACACCGGCAATGTTGATGTCGCCTGCTGGTAAGAAAAAAGACACACCCCAAGGGCTCTTCTAAGAACCAATGGGGGTCCTGGTTTTGAGCTGCAGGACCCCCAACAAAGGCACTTGTCAGTGCTGCAAGTGTACTTCTGCAAGTGCTGGGGAGGGGTGTCCCAATACAAGCTGCAAAACTCCTTAAGACCCAAAAGGCACTTGTCAGTGCCACAAGGGCCCTTCCAAGGGCACTAATAAGTGCCAGGGAGAGGGGGGCCCCGGTAAACCCTTAAGCCCCAAAAGGCCCTTCTTAGGGCCACAATGGTCCTTCTAAGGACCCGGGAGGGGGTCCCAGGTTGGGCCATGGGACCTCCGAATGTCTGGCCACAGGACTTTCGAAGGGGCGATTTTGAGAATCTTTTGAGGACTTTCAAATGTTCGAGGATTTTCGAATTCGGCTGTTCAAGGATTACCGAATTTCGAATTTGCTGTTCTTCCCACAGGGATGTGTTCCCCGAACCATTTGCCAGGTCCCAGAGCCATTTACAGTAAGTTAACACTGCTATTTAAACCATTATTTTAGGTGGAAATTTCCCCCCCCCAAATTTTCCCATTTACTTTAATGGCGGATTCACGGATTTTCGGATTTTTTCCAAAATCCGTGAATCCTCCAGCAGAATGGATTTTTGGACGTTTGGCCATCTCTAACAGGGATCATAATGGTCTTACCCTTGACCCCGCACCAGGGTTAATTCAGTCGCTCAGTACAAATCTGAGCATGTTTAACGCATCCAACAACCAATCAGTAAAAATTACTGTTAGGAACATTCCATGTTATTGTGCATTCTGCTAAGAAGAAGGGCTGTTACAGTACCTGAAATGTCAGCTCACTAATGTCAACACCAGGAACAAGCAAGGGGTAAAAATTCAACTGTTTTTTTAATGGATGAGACTATTTAGAATAATTAGCTATGCATAATATAAAATCAGAAATTTTAAAAATATTGATATTTTCCATTGAACTTTCCCTTTAAAAACAGATTTTTTTTAAACCCTTTGTTGGGGTATGCAACAAAGGAATCGCTGCCACTTCTATTCCTCTTGTATAGTAATGAACACCCCTTTTTAAGAGATTTAAAGACAGATTTAGAGACAGAGATTATAGAAGTATTGGATTATTTATTATAGAATCCAAAAATGCATATATCGAATGCAGAAGCTTAAAAAAGTAGCGTGTGTGTGAAGGAAGTGACTTTATTTAAAATTTTTGATGTTTGTACGTGTTCCCCAGACCATTTCCCAGGTCCCAACAGTAAGTTGCCATTGATATTTTAACCAAACTTTTCAAACAATTTGTCTCATTAACTTTAATGGGTCTGTTTTAAAAATATTGAATGTTCCCTCATATATAAGGCATATAAGACACATTTTACTTTTTTAGTTTGTATGGTTCTGGTTCCAAAATTTCTGTTCATACTTTTTATGTGCAAATGCATTATAACAAACTATGCAGATTAACTATTGGCATTTATATATACAGACTACTAAACAATTTTCCTTGAAATGTTATAGATGCTGCCTAATGATAGGGATTGTGTTCATTTCTAGATTTAATTTTTTTTTTTTTAAAAAGCCACCAAAATAAAATATAATGCATGTACAAATATATTCATCTTGTTTTAGAAATTTTTACTTTTGCAACTTTCACCAGTTGGTTTTCTTTTTTAGTCTAATCTATACTCATTTCTAGTTAGCACACTATATAGTATACTATACAAGACAGTATTATTTACAGAAGATAGGACACTGAGATAATAATGGGTCACAAAGACTTGCTTTTATATATCTATCAGATGTTATGGGTATGTAAACCATTAAAAGGTAAGTAGACAAGTTTTTGCATTAGCAATGATAACAATTTTACGCTTGTATGCTTGGCTTTCATGTGGTTTAAGTAATTAATAGATATGGTGTAGTAAGTTAAGCTTACAAATGCTGTTGGGAGATGGTTTTGAATAAAACACTTTTAAAGATATAGTGTATTTCTCCAGAGTGATGTTACTGGAACGAAAATTCCATTTGTTCTATTTAGTTATAAAATATTAAAATCTTGCTACCTGTTTCTTAGTAGAAAAAGATGATGTGAGCAGAAATATTTCTGCAATTGAAATAAATGTGTTCACTGCAGAATGCATCACTCTTGATAGCTCCGGTCCGGGTTAGGGAGCGGGGCGCCTGACCTGGAGGGGGAGGATGTCATCCGGGGATGCTGGGAGCTGTAGTAAGCCGGCAAGCCCCTCCTCGCGGGTCCCCGCCGTGGCGCTCGCTGATGACATCAGCGCGGCGCTGCGAGCCTTCCGATTGGCCGCGCCGGGTCTCGCGAGGCCCGGGAACGTGACGTCAAGACTGACGTCACGCGAGGGTATAAAAAGGGGGCGGCCACGGGGTGTAGGTGGCATTTTGGATTACATTGCCAGGGAATCACTTCTCTTTATTAGGGCAATAAAATCTGCAGGCAATTTTGGAGACAGCCAGGATGGCTCAGTCAGACAATCAAGCGATGCTGAATAGGATTAGGGAGAGGATCAGCACAGAGGGGGCAGGATGGCTGCAGGAGATTCTCAGTGCAGACTCCCTGATAACCAGAAATGTGAGTACTGGGTTGAGGCCCACTACCAGGTCTGCTAGCCGGCTGGCTGACAGGCCTATACGCCCCTCCTTTGCCCCCTCTCGTCTGAGTCGCAGTCCCCCACGAGCCAACAGGGGACGCCGGGGTTCACATGTCAGGCAGTCAGGCACGGCAAGGGGCCGGGCGGTGACTGAGGGCCTGCTCAGGTCCTTTAATACTGTACACCCATCCCAGCTAGTTCGGGTGGAGGTCCACCGCCCTCAGGTAGAGGCTTTGGAGGTAGGGCCTGTGGTACCTGGCGCCCCCACTTCAGCATCAAGGAGAGGAAGAACCAGGGGCAGAGGAGGCTTTGCCCCTTGGGTACCACAGTCCGCCCACCCAGCTGTAGCAGCAGCATCGGCGGGGGACATAGCTAGAGACCCTTTACCAGCACCACAGGTCAGTGATTCGGATGAGGGAGAGCAGGAGTTTGTGGATGCCAGGTCCACCATCAGGGCATTACCCCCACGCCCACTAGGCTTAGGGAGGTGGACGAAAGGAGGTCACCCAGGGAGAGGGGTCAGCCTAGGAGGGCCAGGAGCAGCCGCAGGCATGGCAGGAGGCGGAATAGGTACTCCTCCTCCGACAAGAGTAGTGATGACTCCCGCAGCCGTAGGCACAGGGGCCGCCATGGGGGAGACTGCCATAGGCGCCGCTCCCATTCTAGAAGTCACAGCGGGCACCGACACTCACGCTCCAGGGTCAGGAGATCAAGGGCTTCCCGATCCCCCACGTCTGACAGGAGCAGGGTGTCATCGGTCGCAACCTCAGGAAGGGAGCGCACCAGGGAGAAGAGCACTCCCCAAGAAGGCCAGCAGCTGCAGCAGGTACCAGCGGAAACACCAGGCCCCGCAGAAGTCATCGCAATACCAGGTCCATCGAGCGGTGAGTACACATGTGCTGAGGCATGGGGGGCGGCTAGTGGGGGAGATGGTGGTGAACTGGTTCAGGTGTTGCGGGCATTGATGGGAAAATTGGACACAATGCCTTCTGGCTCATCAGTGAGCTCAGTCCCAGGGGGAGTAACAGCGCTCCCGCCTGCCCCCGAAGTTACATCTGTGGAAGCTCTAAAAGAGTCCTATTTTTGTGGGGTGAGCCCACTGGGAGTACACCTGTCCGGGGAGGTAAAGGACAAAATCTGGAAAAACGACTATGTCGATATCTGGTCCCTGATTTCCACCGACATGGTCACGGTGGAAAAGGAAATAGTTAAATCGGACAAAGGGGAAAAGAAGCCAAGGGTGGCCAAAACATTTGGGAATTGGCTTCAAGCCTTCTGTGTATTAGCGGGGGTCATAGGGCAAAAAGCCCCTTAGAAATGCTCAGAGCTTTTTGCCTATCTAGACATGATCTTCGGAGCATGCAAGACACACGGAGGGTCCGCCTGGCGTCAGTATGACGAGGAATTCAGGCGACGCCTGGTGGTTAGGCCTGAGATAGGGTGGAATATCAAGGCCCCTGATTCTTGGCTAAGAATCATGTTGTCCCAAAGGTCACCTATGGGTTCCGCCTCAGCCTCTAGTGCATTTCAGGCCCCCGGGTTTAGAAAGTCGGGTCCCTGCTGGTTATTCAATAAAAGGAACTGCAAGTTAGGAGCAGCTTGCAGGTTTAAACATGAATGTTCCTTTTGCGGAGGAGGGGGACACTCTGCCGCCAAATGTTTTCGGAAGTCCCGCTCCTCCGGGAAACGAGGTAGTGGAGGTAGACCGGCGGACGCCGGTGAACGTGGGGGCAATGGAGCCTTGGCTCGAGGTTTACCTGGAGAGGGTAGCAGCAGGCCTCATCAGGGAGGGGTTTAAATACGGGTTTAGAATTCCGTTTCAGTTTTCACAGTCTCCCAAGTCTCCCACAGTCTCCCAATTCCACGAACATCATTCATTATTTAGACGATTTCTTGTTTGTTGGCCCGGGAGACTCAGTTAAGTGTGAATTTTTACTTTGTTCATTCAGTTTCTTAATGAAAAAGTTTGGGGTTCCCCTATCAATGGAAAAGACCGTAGGCCCTACAACGATGTTATCCTTCCTGGGAATAGAGATTGATACAGTTAGGATGGAGTGCAGGTTACCTACTGGGAAGGTGAAAGATATGTTAGACGCAATCTCGGTTTTCCTTCAAGTTAAGAAAGTAACGGTGAGGCAGTTACAATCCCTACTGGGTTCACTGAACTTTGCGTGCAGAATAATGCCGATGGGGAGAGTTTTTTCCAGGAGGTTGCCGTTGGCTTCTCGCGGCGTTCAGTCCCCTCACCACCACATTCGACTCACTAGGGTGTTGCGAGACGATCTGAAGGTATGGCATTCCTTCTTGATTAACTATAATGGCAGGTCTTGCTTTTAAGATGAGGAGCTGTCTAGTCAGGAATTGCAGCTCTACACGGACGTGGCTGGGTCCGTGGGGTTTGGGGCTATTCTGGAAAAGGAGTGGTTTGCGGCCCCTTGGCCTGCATCTTGGAAGGAAGGCAATTACTGTAAGAACCTCACAATGCTGGAGCTTTTTCCCATAGTAGTGGCGGTAGAATTATGGGGTCCAAAAATATAGAACAAAAGAATTTGTTTTTGGACAGACAACGAGAGCGTGGTCTATGCCATCAATAATCTCACCAGCTCCTCTCCCCCAGTGTTGGCATTACTTAGACACCTGGTACTCAGGTGTCTGGAGTTTAACATATCTTTCAGGGCGAGGCATGTTCCAGGTGTTCTTAACTGTATGGCGGATGCTTTGTCTCGTTTTCAGTGGCAGGATTTTCGTCGGCTCAAGCCGGATGCCCAGCAGCAGGGATTGGACTGCCCGGATTCTCTATGGGAGATAGTCGCCAGCATCTGACACAATTGGTTCAATCGTAAGTCGCCCCTTCGACCTGGGCGAGCCACGGTAAGGCTTGGTCTGAATGGCTCTTATTTACAGTTGAGAAAGGTATTAACGTTGATTCTCACATTAGGTTGGAAATTCTCCTGGACTATTTAGAACATCTAAGGTCAACAGGATCGTCGGGCTTAGTAGCCAACTTGCTTTCTTCGGGGCCATGAGAGTGGGGGAGCTAGTTTCAGCCAGTTCAAGGAAACCGGGGGGCCTATTGATAGAAGACCTATTTATCTCCAAATCGGTGATTAGAGTAACCATAAAGAGATCAAAGACAGACTTATTTGGGGAAGGAAAATGGTTTTCAATCTTCCCCATTTCATCTTCCTGGTGCCCAGTCCAAGCAATCGGTAAATTTGCTTCTATTAGACCGCCCGCTCCCTCCTTCTTAGCACATCAGAATGGTTCCCCATTTACTAGATTTCAATTCTAAACGGTGTTGAAAAAATCCCTTTGTGTATTTGGTCTATCCCCTAAGGAATTTGGGACCCATTCATTTCGAATTGGAGCTGCAACAGGGGCGTATTCATTAGGTTTTTCGGAGGAAAGAGTTCGCAGGTTGGAGCGCTGGCGTTCTAGTTGTGTAGCGCGTTATATTCGCCCCGATTTGGTCATTAACTGAATTTTCTATTCTAGGTGCACAGCAGCCTTCGGTTTGGCTTGTGGGGCATTCGTACCTGTACTGGGATGCAAAGAGAGCAGAAGTTGGTCCGGGAGGCCGCAAACTCGGATTCCAATCGGCGTCGTTGTATTGGAAAGGGATAAGGGGACTAGCTTGGTGGCAAGTAATGCTCGAGGTAGTTCTGATAAGCAGAGCCGATCCGGGGCCCACGGTCCTGGTCATTCATGCATCCGGGAACGACCTCTGCCAGAATCGTCTTTCGGATCTGTTATTTTTAATGAAAACAGATCTGATGAGGTTCCGATCTTTATTCCGTGAGATGATTATAGTCTGGTCGGAGGTCGTCCCTAGGGTTCAATGGCAAGGCGCCAGGGATCAGGGGGCAGTTGAAAAAGCCAGGAGGGTTCTGAACACTAGAATCTCGAGGTTCATTAGGTCTCAAGGTGGGGTAGTTATCAGACATCGCCAGTTGGAGGGTGATAATAGATCACTTATGAGGCAGGACGGCGCACACCTCAACGAGATAGGGTTAAACATATTCTTATCAGGATTGCAGGACGGGAATGAACAGGCGCTATATATTTTGGGTGGCGGTCGGAGTTCAGTGTAGGATTACACTGTCTCCTTTGGGGCGGATACATCCTTGCGAATGGTATGGTTCAGAAGCCGTTACATGCCCTCTGGGGATCCAGAGGCCTGGCATTTAGCATTGGCTACGGCTGGGAGTTCATTGGAGTTAACGCAAGGATGTAAAAATTAAGAGCTGGCCGATTGTGGTAACACAAGTTGTAATGTGTTAAATAAAGCTGTGGCCGTTTATTTACACCCAACCATGTGTCCGCCTGTTTATTCAATTTCTTAGTTACGATTGTTTATGTGGTAAGGTTAAGCAGCCCAGTTTATCCCCATCTAGGTCTTATAATATTACAGCAGTTAAGTCGATAGTTCATTGCATAACATATTCATTTATACAGCTTTATTTCATAAACGTTTGCAAATAATTTAAGCTCTTGTTAATAAAATACAAACAGGAAGATTCACCCAGATCTGCAAATGCTCTGGGCAAATCTCAGGAATGGGATTTACAAGGCTCTGGGTGAATCTCACCCGCACGTAAGTATAGCTGGCATTAAATACTTACGTGGTAAGACCAGCACAGCCTCTGGTAAATCGCTTTGCTACTACCAGAAGAGGAACTTGCGCAGCTGCCGCAAAGCAACTAACGTTGCGCTAACCGACTGTAAATTGGTCTTGCTTTGTTGTACCGTTGACTAGAAGTAAGATGAAATAAAATCTAGCGGAAAATACATGTACTGGTTGGTAATGATAATATACATATTACTGTTTAAATAATTTTAAATAGTTTTGATAAGGAAAAAATATATATCAAGGCAAATTATTGTTAGTTGTGAGTTTGGTTTTACTTGGCTAGTGTATGTGAAATACATTTTTATTGATTACAAAGAACTTAGATTAGGGGAAAATATTTTAGGAAAAGCCTCTTACAACTAATCGGGGAAGGCAAGAAGTGTGGAGTCATTATTATTATTTTGTGCAACCATAAAGTGCAAAGACTAACGCTTAGGGGTATTGCATCGGGTGCCTGTGTCATTAATAAAAACGAAACAGGCCAAAATGGAGTTAAAGGGCAAAGCCCTAAAATGAAAACTTATTTACAGGTAAATCACCCCCAAAAACCCTAAACTGTAATAGTTTGAAATCTGAAATATATAAGTCTAACCTAAAATCCTGCACAATGTCCTGTTTCCCCTGTTTCTGCTTCCCAGTTCTTCCAGTTAGCAACTGTCCGTAATGGATTTGACAGTTGACATCACAGCCAATGACTGAATGTTAATCCCCTAGCTACCTCTTCTGAGCATGCCCAGGCTCAGTACCAAGTCACTAAATTGCTCAGTTTCCATGAGGCATCCAGAAGCATAGCAGGCATACAGTAATGAATTCAGGGGACAAAGTAGGATATATCAACATATTTTCGAGTTTAGGGTCGAGTTTAAGTTCAGGTTCATAATTCTCCTATCTAGCGTAACTGTTTGAAATTGAAAGTATTGTAATTTTCAAAAATGATCCAGCCACATGATCTAAAATCACCAACCACAGCAGTACCAACCCCCTGGGTTTAAAAGTCAGCATTCGGGTCACCAATGTGTCAGCATATTGTGCGTTACCGTCCGTTTGCACTGCATTACATGTTATTTTACATAATTAGAGTACATGTGATTCACAAAAAAATCCTGATCACATGCGCTCTGAAAATAGATCACATAGCAATGCATGCAATAAGGCCACCCACATTCTCATGCAATAATGGATTGCAAGTGCATGAGAAAATATGCCAGTCTGGCCTAGTAGCCCTTTTGGTGGCCATAGATGCTAGGATTGCTGTAGTACAATCCGTGGATTGTATGATCGTCAATCCGTGTATGGACAATTGACCAACAATCCTAAGTAATCCTGCATGTAAGTATTTAACGCCAATATCAGCTGGTGTTTAAACACATGAGTACGAACGTGCTGCACAAGTGTCTTTTCAGATACATGTGCAGGCGCTGCAAACTACAGATTAAAGTTGTGTTAAACAAGAGGTAAAAAGAGGTAAATAGATTCAAGGAAGAAAAATATTATTTTCCCTCTTTTTCCCTTATTTGTAATATGCAATGGCATTTTAGAATCCTATATACAAATGGGACATCTTAAAAAATGGAAGGAGTTCAGAGAAGGACAACTAAATTAATAGGGGGAATGGAGGGGATTGCGAATGGTGAAACTGTGAAATTGTCTTCCAGCAGAGGTGGTAATGGCAAGTTTATTTAATAGCTTTAATAGGGGGCTGGGTCATTTTCTAAAACTAAAGAATATTGAAAATGATTATTAGTATTAATAAATATAGTTCTGGTTGATCCAGGGATTTTTTCTGATTGCCATTTGGAGTCAAGGCAGATTCCCCCCCCTTCTTAGCTGTTTTATTTTCCTCTGGATCAACTGTTAGGTAGGGTTTAAAGGTTGGACTGGATGGATATATGTCTTTAACCTAAATTACTATGTTACTATGTATCTAAGCAACTGGACAGGGTAAAACTAGGACATATTGTAGCCTTTTGAATATATCTTAGTCCATTATAGAGAGTTGTTGATTTTTTTAGCATCCCCTCAATCCATACACTTAACTCACATGCAAATAGTTGTAAATATCTTTATATTTTAATCACGAGGGGTAATAGGGGTACAGGTATATGTGTTTCTCAACCAGTAATTCACTCTTGCATCTGGACAAATAAACTTACCCAAGTAGTGCCTAGCTCTAAAGTTCCCCAGCTGATTAACTGAACCTTTGAAGTACATTAACTCATGATCATGATGCATAAAACATATGCATCATGAAACCTCTTTGTGATGCTGCTAGACCTCATTACGGCAAGTCCCAATATTTTTTTAAACTGGGGCAGAGCCAATCCTATCCAATGATCATACTTATTTCCACATAACTGTCTTACTATCTTTAAATAAAAATTATTATTTGCATTTAAAAAAATTCTCATATTATTATTATAATTATTGTAGATTTATATAGCACCAACATCTTCCGTAACACTTTACAATTACATGAATACATTCACATCAGGTTCTACCCCGAAGAACTTTCAATCTAAGCACATTTATTTGACACATGCAACCTATCAGTATGTCTTTATGATTGTGAGGGAAACTGGAGTGCCCGGAGGAAACCCACGCAAGCATGGGGAGAACATACAAACTCCTTGCAGATGTGTCCAAGGGTGGATTCGAACCCAGGACTTCAGTACTGCAAGGCACCAGTGCTAACCACTGAGCCACCATGCTGCCCATAAAAATTATTTTTCAATCCTAAAATAACTATATTTTAGTGTCCAATTAAATTACAAACTAAATAAAATGGTTATAATTTGCATATTAAATAAAATTAAATCTAAAACACACAACAGAGCTCAAATATAATGTAGGGTATGGAAAATCAATTTAAACAAAGGCTGATATTTATTGGAAGTTGTAATGAGCAACACTGTAACTGTTACTGTCAGAAACTCTGAAGAATTAAATAGTCAATTTGCTAAAAGGGCAGTTAATTAGAAGTGATTTAGAGCTGAATCATCATGTTCTCCAATCATTTTGTAGTACAGTGGATCAGCAGATAAAAAATGTCAATACATTAACATATTTAAGATTGAATACTTATTTTTGTAATATTATATTTCAAAATATATATGGACATTTCTTTTCAGATTAAGTATATGATAATGTCTGCAAGTGTTCTTGAATCAGTTTATCTTACACATTGGAAATGGTAAAAAAAGTTGTAATACTTCATGTTATTAAGGGTTCCATTTCTTAAATTTGCTCAAGAAGACATTTGAGCCTCTTTTGAAAGCCATTACATAATTATGACTTATACACACATTATACAAAGGACAACACCTTATAAGGGATGTTTAAAGCTGCAGAACTATGTTTTCCGCATCCTACTCTATTTGCTTTGGCAGACACCTTCTGACACGTCTTGGAGTTAAAATGTATATTATCCACAAGAACTACAAAGTTCTTCTAAATTGAGTTGCCCCTATCACCATTCCGTTAAAGGTATACATAGCATCCATGTTTTCATCTAAAATATGTATTCTGTTTTCTTTTCCATTAAAATTTCTTTCAAAAGCAGGCCTATAAATACATAGCTGAAAACAGCAACCATTTTTGAATAATGGCACCACATTCCTAGATACCTTTTATACTCTGTATGGTCCATTAATGGGGATGCCTATATCCCATAGTGTACAGAAAGCATTTATTAGAGTTAGAGGGCTGGTTACAGTTTAATTAAATTGTTAGTAATTACAAGATCTAATATAGCATCTTCATGCATTGTACTAAGTAGAACAAAAAAATTCTCATTTAATATATTTACAAACCTGCTTCTTATAACTTTGGATTTCCCATTGCACCAGTCAACGCCTGGACATGTGAAATCTCCCAAGGTTATAATCTGACCTGATTAGGAAGCAGTTTCAATTTTAAAAATAATTGTGCCATTTACTGCTCACTCCTTATAGTGGGTTTGGTTTCCTGTATATACTGTAGCATACTCACTTGCTAGGCATGAAAAGTTCCTTGCTGAGTTTAAGGCAGGAAACATCAAAGAAGTGAGGAGGTTTCTTTGTGGAGCTTCCGGACTCCGGGTAGATGGACCCTCGCAAAGGAAGGGACGGTAGAGGACCACGGGAAATAGTTTGCCTACTAACTTTTGATTGTTACTGAGTTTAAGGCAGGAACAGCTGCTGCAAGTTTTGATGTATTATCTTGAGAAAAGCTAATGGTAAGAAACATATATTGATGAGTTAGTCGTGTGGCTATAGTATTACTAAGCACAAAACTAAGCTGTAAATCCTATGCCAAAATCCTTTTATTTTGTGTAGTTTTTTGCAATCCCTGGACGGCTCTAAATGTTCAAATCACAAATTATATTTGCAATCCTCTTACCCTCCCAATTATGGACAGCCATGCAGAAAATTGCAGATTTAAGGACTGTCATAAAGTGAATAATATAAATAGTAGCCTTAACAGGCCAGTTATAATTAATCATTAAATGTGAGAGATGATGCGATTGATAAGAAGGTTCATTTTTGAAATGAAACGTGAGAGCAATATTTACAATCTAGAATAAAAGTAAATTAGTTTATAGAACAAGTGGTTACGCAGAGAGCAGACTATAAAACTATGAAGAACAATGTATAATCCAGTAATTACTTATCAACAAACTATTTATTCAATCTCGGCCCGCAATCACATGATGTGTATGAGTAATTTAAATAAGTGTACGAGCCTTAACATTTGTTAAAATTAAAACACCAATATTCAAACATAAACAACATTTCATTTCAACTGTTACTACAAAAGAAATGGTTTTAAGGAAAACTAAACATGAAAAATATGTATTTATAGAAAATATTTTATTATTAAAGAAGTTCAAGTTTTTAAAGAGCATGTCCACTAGAAAAATGTAATTTTATATAAAGGTACAGCACCCCCCAAACCCAAGTTACATTTTACTTTAACTTCCCCAAAGATGCAGCTGAGTATACTTACTAGACCCGGTCCCGCGTCACTGCTGCACTTCCCCTATCTGCTTCCTGGTTACGGTTGTCAGTCAAAGGCGTGATGGTGACATCACACCCAATAGCTGACATTTGCGACCAATAAGCACCTCATGGCTGCTGTGCTTGCTCGTAACAAGCTTGTAATGTATGTAAAATTTAATTTATGGTTGGACATGCCCCTTAAAGTGAAATTAGGCTCCAAAAGTTTAAAATGGTGCTAATTTTGCCCCAACCAATCAGATGTTATTTAACATTTAAAAGATAACATCTGATTAGTTGGGGCAAAATTAAAATTTATAGAATAACCTTATTAATGTGGTAATTAGGGCAAAAGAAAAAAGTGTGCTAGTATCGTGTAACGTCTGGGGAGTTTAAGCTTACAACTTTAGTTTTCCTTTAAAATAAAGGTCTAGAAATAGAATAGCATGCAGTACTTCATGAACCCTTTTTATCTGTTCTTATATTTGTATTTTGTTTATAGACTACTACACAAAAGAAATGAATAAATTTACTATAATATTCTCTTATTGTACTAGGAGTGAATAATTTTGTCTGAAAAGTTAAAGGGTATCTCCACTGGAAAAAAAACTAAAAATGCCATTTAGTTTTATTGAAGAATGGGAGGTAAAGGAGCTGTGTCATCAGTTTCCTGGACTTAGGACAAGCACTGCAGAGGAACCATAAGGAGCATAGATGTAAGGTAAGGGGGCAGTAGTGGGTTAAATTTTAGTTTGGGGGTTGAACATGCTCTTTAAAGGGTGTTTTCAGGGGGGCGGAGTCTGACTGAGCATGTAAACAGACGTCTCCCGCAGTGTGCTCCCTTCTACAAAGCACTAATCTCCAGATTGGGGGAAGATACACAACTCCCCAAAACTCTTACAAGCCGTCCCATAACTTTGCGAACACGGACAACCGAAACCATGCCACCAAAGAAGGCGGGAAGCTCTAAACAAGATCTCACGGGATTCTTCCCCTCTACACCACGAGGTACCCAAGATGGCGCCGGGCCGACAGAGGAGGCCGCAGACTTGACACCGTGTACCAGAGGAGACCTGAATGCACTATACTCCAACATAGAGAAGATAATTCAGTCCTCCCAAGCACAGATCATAAGAGAAGTAAAACACGAGATTGCGTCATTGGGGGAACGGGTCTCCAACCTGGAAGATTCCACAGATCAGATATCACGCTTTTGCCAACAAGCGGACACAGAACTAAAAGAGGTCCGACATGATATCGACATGATATCCAACTACTGCAGGATATGCAGGACGACCTGGAGAACCGATCCCGAAGATGCAACATAAGAGCCCGAGGTGTACCCGAGACGGTAACAGAGGTGGAACCGTACCTGACCCGCCTGTTTCAATATGTACTGGGGGACACTTCCCCTCACGATGTGACAATGGACAGAGCCCGCAGGGCATTGAGAACCAGACCCGTGGAAGGGGACCCTCCTTGCGATATAATATGTAAGATGCACTATTTCAAAACAAGGGACGCTATAATGACTGCAACCTGATCTAGTAATAGCATCAAGTTTGAAGGAGCGAATATCAAACTATTCCAGGATCTGTCCACGGCCACCCTACAGCGTCGACGAGAGATGAAACGGCTAACGGACCTACTGATCCAACACCGTATTAAGTATCGATGGGGCTTCCCCTTCAAACTTACAGTCACGAAGAACGGCAGGCCAATTTCGATCGCATCAATGGAGGACAAAGAAGCCTTTCTCCGCAGACTGGAGCTGAGGGACGACAGACCCCGTGGCCCACCAAACAAAGATCCTGCGAGGCCATCCCCTCCTTCACCAATGTGGATCCCCATCTCTGCCAAACCACAAAGATCCCCAAATAAAATCCCCCAATCCCCACAGGGGACCCGGGACCTTGATTGACCCTCAACAGAACCGCAAGTATCTTTCACTTATATTTGAGCCCCCGGGTGACAAATATAAGCCCCTCTAGGGCTTTGGGCCTGACGCGAACTGAGAGGTCTGTGGACTTGAACTTACCATTTCCCCTAGCCAAAGAACCGACCCAACCTTTCTAGCTGGCCCACAAAGTCATGCTCGCACCCATAACTTAGAAGCATAAGTACATTGAGGGGTACCGCAAGGATACTAGTGCGCTTACCCCCATGGGGTCCGGGGCTGCCCCGGACCGACCTCGGGAAATTCACCCCCTTATACCACATTGATCTACAGACACTCTACCACTATTACGAACATACCGGACCCAACCTGCGGTGGCCAGATGTACCCACTTACACGGGACCCACCATAACCAAGTACCCGTAAACCATAGCAAACTGTTGAACCGCTAAGGACAACGGGCTTACTATCCAAGCCCCCATTACCACAAACCATGACACTATAGCTAAAAGGTCACTCACAACTAAGCCAGCTGAATGGTTGACTTCTGACAGGCCTACTGGCCCAGAGGCTATATAGAGCTGACCGCAATTGTAACTTAGTTAATACTGTTTTATAACTCTGCTTATAGTGATTGTAAGTAAAACAATTGTTAAATGTATACAAGGCACAATATCTAGTGGGCTCATACACAAACTGTATATTTAAACTAAAATAGACGCCTCTGGCCCTGACGAGAACAAATGAATGGGCCTATGGTATGCTGCTGTGGTGTTGGTTTGGGTGCTGGGACCTACCCCCCAATAGATAAAGCTCAAGATAACGGAGACCTCTGAGGCTTCAAGACCCCAAATAGCTTGGAAGAGGAGGGGGGGCAGACCCCAGAACAGGATTATACCCTCATAGTCCCGATTCTAGACAACCCTGGCTTGATCCAGCCCAATAGGCCTCGAGGCTATCTACGAACGGCCGCATATAGAACAAAGTTAAAAATATATATTTTTTTTTTTTACTATCCCATTAGGGGTGAGAGGAAGAAAGAGAAAAGAGGGAGCGAAAAAGGAGTGGGTATACCAAGAGGGATATGTATATTATGATGGGAGCATGCCATACAGGATAGGTGTATTAGAAACCGTGTAAACTATGTAGGATGTGTATACTGGGATATCTATGTACCGTATGAGATGTATGCAGGCCATGCGGGATGTGCATGTTGGGATGCTGGTATACCACATAAGACTATAGTAAAAGAATAAAAAGCATAAGGCTTCGAAAACCCGCAACAAAATTTCTATCGAACTCAACATCGACCCCTCTGCCCCCACCAAGGTTGAGGCTAATTAGGAATGGACAAAAAACCTGTAACTTCAGAACACATGACCGTTTCGCTGATATTGGAGCTAAGACAATGTATCAGCCCGTTGGCTGTGCGGTTATAGAGGAGTAAGAGGAAAAGAAAAAAGGAGAAGGGAAAAACCAGGGGACATACCACTAGCTTCCCCCAAAAACTCAAAACCCAACCTATTTCAGCCTATATCTCCCTCCCCCCCCCCCCCTTTTTTTTTTTTTCCACCCTCGATCCCCAAAACCCAAGATATATGAAGGGTCCGCCATAACGGGACGACATTCCCAAAACATGCCATTTGTTCTACAGGAACAGACATACCCCCCGATTAGAGGGATCTCTACCCTGTTCCCTCAATAGTTAGGATATAAGAGAGAAGCGCAAGGATGCTTCTCCCCCGGTTCACACTGAGAGAAAGTGTAACCCATTGTTTTATAGTTGGTTTAATATATAGTTTAATGTTAATAATATGTTGTTTGTATTGTTTCAAACCTAATAGATCATGAGACAGTCGTCTAATATACGGAGGTTCTCCAACGCAGGAGGGGGCGCGCTGGTGGTGAGTGGTGAGCCGGCCACTTCACTCATCATATACCCGAGTACCTCATACCCATCAACTCTGGCCAATTACAAAAACGTAAGTACACAGATGCATATTTAGCAGGTCCAACCCCTGGTTTCCGCCATAGCCAACAAAATTAATATTCTCAGTCACAATGTCAAGGGTCTCAAGTCCCCCCAAAAACGCACAATGGCAATGCAATACTACCGTAGGCCTAACCCAGATATTATCATGTTCCAAGAAACACATGAGCCCAAATACTGGGGAAAGAAATACACACAACATTATTTTGCCTCATCAAAAAGCAAGAAGGCTGGGGTGGCAATCCTCTTCGGAAGCTCAGTAGGATTCGCGGAGGAAAGCTGCTACCGGGATCCCCGAGGGCACTACTTTATACTTAATGGCCTCTTACAGTCCACGAAAATAACATTAGTTAACGTTTATGCTCCAAACAACGCACAAAACAAATTTTTCCAGGAAATTAGAAATAAAATTGTGATGCATGCCACTGGCGCTCTTCTATTGCTGGGTGACTTAAACTCCACACTGCAGCCTACCGTTGATAGATCCCCCCACTGGATCAACTCGCAGACAAGATCCCCATGCAGAGGATTGACAACCCTCCTAAAGACATGCAATTTGGTAGATGCCTGGAGACTGGCACACCCTACTTTGAGGGAATACACCTATTTTTCCCATGTACATAAAACGTTCACCAGAATAGACTACGCATTACTGGCACCCCAATTTCTACCTTCATTAACTGACTCATATATCTCGGAAATTTCATGGTCGGACCATGCCTTACATATCTATCTCCCTGAAAGATATCATACTCTCTAGGCCTCCATATACCTGGCGCCTTAACGAGTCCATAATAGCAGACCCCACACACGCGAAGGAAATCCAACAAACACTACAACACTATTTCAAGGAAAATCAGAGCCCTGAGATCCCGGGTCCACACTATGGGCCGCTCATAAAGCGGTGATCAGGGGGAAACTGATACAGATTGCAGCCAGAATAAAAAGGGAAAGAAAAGCCAAAATTGAGGAACTTTTAACCCTAATTAAAAAACACGAACTTTCCCTCAGTAGAAATTGGTCAGAAGCTATCAAATCACAATTAGATCTTTTAAAAAAGAATTATGCTCACTGCTCACCACCAAAGCAGAAATGTCCCTTAGATTCATTAACCAGAAATTTTACTGTAAATACAACAAACCTGATACCATGTTAGCAAACAAACTGAATCAAAAACTAACAACAAAAAAAAACTAATAACAAAAACTATCTACCATTACGTGACAATACAGGGAAGTTACACCACGATCCACAGTGGATCTCCAACCACTTCGCGGACTTTTACCAAGAACTATACAAAAGTAACACAAACCAAGATAACCCCAACACAGCAGAAACTCTGAGAGTTTTTCTCAACAGCTACAACCTTCCACAGATCACACAAACACAAATATTTTCCTTAACTAAACCCATCTCACAGGAAGAAATAACCGACATACTTAAGGAAAGTAAATCAAGAAAAGCCCCGGGCCCAGGTGGCTTTACTACACTGTATTATAAAACATTTAAGTCCACCCTAACTCCATATCTTAGCAATCTTTTCAATTCCATACTTCAAGGGTCTGATACCTTCTCCCCGGATATGCTGGAGGCAAATATAATCGTAATTCCAAAAGTAGATAGAGACACCACACAGGCAGCTAACTACAGGCCGATCTCTTTAATCAACTCAGATATAAAACTGTTTGCCAAACTACTTGCAAATAGGCTGAAGCCGATACTCCCCAACTTGATCCATTACGATCAAACAGGGTTCGTGACGGGACGCCAGCCAACAGATAATATACGAACAGCACTTAATCTGATGAGGGTAGCTCAAGAAGAGACTAACCCAACGATGCTTTTATCGCTGGATGTGGAGAAGGCTTTTGATAAAGTTGACTGGAGCTATCTCAGAAAAGCGCTGGAGGCTTTTGGTTTTCCAGAAGCTTTTACGTGCGCAATCTTTAGCCTGTACCAATCCCCCAAAGTAACAATACGCAACATGGGCTTCCCCTCACGACCAATCTGCATCTCTAAGGGAACACGACAGGGGTGCCCTGTTTCCCCCCTGTTGTTCGCCCTGTCTATAGAACCCCTAGCAACAAACATCAGAAACAACCAGCATATCCGGGGAATAAGGGCCGGAAATATAGAAACCAAAATTTCATTATTTGCAGATGATACCTTACTGTACTTAACTCATCCTCAACTATCTCTGCCTTCAACTTTTCAAACATTAGAACAATTTAATAAAATTTCAGGATTCAAAATAAACCAATCAAAAACGATAGCATATAGCATAGGTCTACCCCCAGACATACAACAGAACTTGAGCTCACAATATCACTTCAAATGGGCAAAGGACTCTTTCAAATACCTGGGAACCCAGATTAGCAGCAATAAACAAACCCTATATGAGCATAATTACCCTAAAATGGTAACACAGCTCACTGGACTCCTTAAACAATGGTCAAAATATCCGATCTCACTAGCAGGCAGGAAAAACTGACAATCCTACCAAAGATCCTTTGCCTGTTCAGAGCCACACCCATAAGGTTAAACAAGAAGGACCTAAAGGGACTCCAGAGAGAAATAAATGCATTTATTTGGAGGAATAAAAGGCCACATATAAAGGAAGTCTACCTTGCAAGGAACAGGGACAAAGGTGGATTTGCGCTCCCATTGCTGTATATGTACTACACAGCCGCCAGATTAGCGCAAATGTATCAATGGTTACAGGAACCTGGGGTTGCTAAATGGGTGGACCTAGAGAATACTATCCTAGCCCCATATAACACCAAGTCACTACTTTGGATCCCATCTCATGATCGGGTGTTGGGTATTTCACCTGGCAACTACATTATTAAAGACACCCTACGGGTCTGGGATCAATGCAACAAAAGACACTGTTTCATCCCTTTCCCCTCAATCAATATGCCCCTGTTTTTTACTCCCTGCTTCGGAGGTAGTAACACGATTATAAATGAGTCAGACTGGCGAAAATTAGGTATCAACAGAATATCAGATATAGTGGACTCTGGGAGCTCGCCTCTGCATTGGGATCAGGCCCAAACTAAATGGAAAATACCAAGCCATCTTTGGTTCTCATATATGAGAATAGCATCCTACACTAAAAGGACTTTATTAAAGTGTTCATTCACAAAATCCTCGGCTTTCGAGATGCTCTGTATACATAGACAGTTGACCGGGGGGAGTGATAACTTTTCTGTACAAACAGCTTTTCCATGACACTCAACCTGTAAAATCTAAAGCAGTTTTGGTGTGGGAGTCTTGGCTGCGGCAGCCTCTGGAGGAGCGCCAGTGGCTAGCAATATATCGGGCCTCGTCCCAGTGTACGGCGAACATTATAATTAAAGAGAAATCCTATAAAATTCTTTATAATTGGTACGTCACCCCAGCCTTCTTGAATAAAATGGACCCAGCGCACACAGATCTCTGTTTCCGAGGGTGCGGAGACAGGGCTGATCAATTACATTGCTGGTGGAACTGTCCCGAGGTTCATAAGACTTGGGTGCACTGTGAACAGCTTATAAGTGAGATATTTAATACCGAAATCTCACTTACCCCCTATGTGGCACTATTTAATCTCCCCATGGAAGGTTATAATAAATGTTCCCAAATTCTAGTGAAATACATTTGCAGTGCTAACAGAGGTTTAATAGCAAAATATTGGAAGGGGGGAGTAATAACTAAAGATGAACTGATAAAACGCATATGGCGGATCCAGGAGGGAGAGCATATGGCTCACATGCTGCAAGGAAGCCTAAAAAAATGGACCAGCATCTGGGAAATATGGAACCTAAAAATGTACAACTCCTAAACATATATCAACAGCCGGCCCCTCACGTGCGCGCCTTGAAGGTGGACCCAGGGTAAGCGATAGGGTGACTCAACCCTCCTAAACAAAATAACTAAAATAACTTTATAGTATAAATAATAGCAGGACAAACATCCAAAATCATTATAAAATTTTATAATTTATTTATGTTATGACTAAGAACTTGGTTCAGTTTGTATTTTTCCTTTTGTATTTTTGTTGTTTCTTTACTGAAAAAAATAAAATAAAAATCTATTGAACAAAAAAAATAAAGGATGTTTTCAGATACCTCTGCGGCTCCTCATTTTCAACAAAATGGTCAAATTGTTCCCAGTTAAAATAATGAGTTTTAGAAGAGGTCAAACCACTTTTAAAGGGCATGTCCACCCCAAAACTAAAATTAAACCCATTACTGGCCGCACAGTGTCGTTTAAAAAAATCCTTACCTTACATCTCTGCTCCAAAAGGCTCTCCTGTAGTGCTTGTTCAAAGTCCCAGAAAGTGAACAGTAGGAGCTGTCTTCCTGTGTAAAATGTTTTGCCTTCTCCTTGTCCTCTGAGAGGACAGTGCCATGTGCAGGGGAGCCCTTTTCCCCCTCCTTCCCTTCCTCCTGATCCCTCCCTGACTGTCCTTCTCCTAGTGTCAAATCTTTTAAATATGTTAGAGGGCATCCCTTTCCACCCCCAACCGCTATATTAGATAGTTAAAAAAAGAATCTGAACGCTACTTACAGCCCTTCGCTCCCTCTATTGCCATCATTTCTAATGAGGGACACTTTTTCAGCAGAGATTAGGTAGGGTTTAGTGCTCGTTCACACTAGACCCATATTCTGGACAGAAACGTGCATTGCGGTAAATCTTTTAATGGATCAGATTGACCCAGTCCATTAAAAAAACAAACACTGCTGCATGCATTTTGTGGTCCGTTTTGGCCGATGATACAGGTGGACACCATTACAGGTAGAGGAAAGTGTACTTAATCATCTTATGAGTTGTCTTTATTTTATATAGGAAACCACCATCCCCCTTTTCTGTTTTTAGGGTACCCCCATTATTTTCCAAGCACAACAAGAAAATGTCTCTAGGGGTTGGAAAGCCAGAATTAAGAAAGAAAAATTACGACATGGAAGGAGTTCAGAGAGGGGCAATTACATTAATAAGGGGAATGGAGGGGTTTGCCTATGCAGGCAGAATAGACAAGTTAGGGCTCTTCATGCAAATATATTAATGGGCCATATAAAAAAACTCTCTGGTGCATTGTTCACCAATAGGTAATTTCAAAGGACTCATGAACATCCTTTAAGATTAGAAGAAAAAAAAATGTATCTTCAGGTTAGGAAAGGTTTCTTTACAGTGAGTACAGTGAAACTGTGTAACTGTCTTCCAGCAGATTAAATAGCTTTGAAAGTGGGCTGGGTAAGTTTCTAAAACTATAAAATATTGAAAATGAATAATGAATTAATGAATATATATAGTTCTGTTTGATCCAGAGATCCTTTCCAATTGCCATTTGGAGTCAGGAAGGAGAATATGCTTGTGAAGGTTCTCATTCATCCAGGTCATGGTATATCTGTTGTATTCAATTAGATCAACTGGACTTGTTTAGTTCTTGAAGACGTTTCGCTAGACATATGACTGGCTTTCTCAATATAATATTGGGGTCAATGTGGATGGTTTGGAGAGCAGACTAGTGTTTCTTTGTATATTTTACCAAGTGGTTATTGTCATTTGCATAAGTCCTAAAGGAGCATGCTGTTTATTTCCTTGTATGAGGGTTGAGATTTGCAGTAATAGTGTTCCTAAGTGAATGGGATAGTACCAGTCTAGTTCTAATTGGGTCCATCAAGTTTGTGGGGGTGTAGAGAACCAGTGTAAAGTATGGTGCAGTTGGGCTACCAAGTAGTATTTTATTATGTTTTTGGACATCCTGCACTGCACTGTCAGACTATGTGGTGGAGGAGCGAGTGATTGGGTAAGTACCTTACCTCCGTTACCGGCTCCTGCAAGTTTTATTGAAGAATGGGAGGTAAGACACAGTTCCTTTATATACCATTCTTCAATAAAACTGAATACCAATTTGATTAAGTTTGTAGCCTCATGGAAAGCTATATGTGTCCGGTTCTTTATAGTAGAGAAATCAATGAGTGTAATACATCATCAGTGAATAAAGAGATAAGGTATGTAGATTGTTTTAATTGGATTCCTGTAATCTGATGTTCAATCTGATGTGACAGGCTAATGGCTCGATACAAATAGCATACAGGAGGGGTGACAGGAGGCATCCGTGTCTTGTACCATTAGAAACAGGGAATGAGCTGTATGTCATCATGGGGAATTTTGAGGTGTTGAGTATAGGTTAAGTAGGGTTTTTAGGAAGCTTCCTATCATTTCTAAATAGCGTAATGTGGAGAACATGATTGGCCAGTTAAGCCTATCAAAGGCCTTCTCCACATCTACGCTTAAAATTACTGCTGGTTGGTATCTTCCATGGAGGAGTTCGATTGTGTCCAGGGTTCTTTGTGTATTATCTCCTGCCTGTCAGAAACAAATGAAACTTACTTGGTCATTATTAATTATTGGTGGTAACAATTTGGCTAATCTGTTTGCAAGTGTTATGGTGAATAGTTAATAATTACTTAATTGCATACAGATTCTTGTGCAAGTCATTCTGAATTGATAGAGCCAGTCGGATGACTAGCGAAATGTCTTAAAGAACTACACTTTAAGTCCAGTTGATCTAACTGAATACTACAGATATAGTCCTCCCTGGATGAAGCACACTAAGCACGTGGAAAATTCAATAGAGATGGCTGAACTTCATAAAGTTTGGCCCTTTTCTAACTTTCGAACTTCTAAAAAAGTTCAAAAACGGACCCATTAAAGTCAATGGGGGGTAAATAGTTTGGAAAGTTCGGATGAACTTACTTGAACTTAAACGTACAGGCCTCTGAGGGATGGTCTGGGGAACATGTCCGTGCACGGGTAAAAGCAAAAAAACCCGGATGTAGCGCACACGCAATCCTCGAACATTAATTTTCAAATGTTCGGTAACATTTGAACTGCGGCCGTGGTTCGAGATTTCTCTTTTTAAAAAAAATCCTGTGAGTCCGGAAAATACAACTAGTTTGAATACGAACTAGTTCAAATAGTTCAAGTTCGTCCAAACTCATAAAGTTCGTCTCAAACTCAAGTTGGACTCAAGTTGGACTCAAATCCATCTCTACAATTCAAACATACTTTGCATGCTTGATTACAAACAGGGACATTTATTGCCTATTTATTACTTAGAAAGGCCATAATTATAGTTTTTATTTGTACTTTAGGTTTAAGGTTTGGAATCAACTGTTTGACCATATTTTTGATGTCACAATATATTAAAAAAAACTAGGTGGGATTTTCCCTGGTACTTTGTAGCTGATGTCATAAATTCACAGGATGCTTCTGGGGCAATGAAGACCATATGCTTAATATCCTCTAGTGCTCAAAGAAATATGCAGAAATACCAAAGAATAAATGCATTTTAATTACAAAACTAATGTGCACACAATATAGCCTTCATTTACATTCTTCCCATCTGTGCTCATTAGAAATTCATTCTCTCATTAACATGTTTTTATTGTTTTAATAGGGTACTAGAATATATTTTCAAAGCATGTTAACAACATTTACAATTAGGTCATGAAACATTTTTGTCTTTTATGAAACCTCCTTAATCTTTGTTGTTTAAGCACTTGCTTTTTAAATTTTTCATAGTTTATATAGATTTAACTAAATAAATAACAAGATATTTTCAATGTTATGAAATATGAAAAAAAATTGCCTTTGACTTTGTTTTATAGACAAATGTAAAATGAAATAGAAAATAGCATAATTTAAAGCATTGCGTTTACTTCTATTTCACTTAATAAATAGATGAAATGACAAGATTCTAGTCGCTAGTGACGAGTCCCAGGTTGTAATTAAATCAGGCTTCAAGGCGGAACTACTACATTAAAAATATCCAGTAACTGGCAGAAAAGTTGAAAAGTGGAAAATTGGTGTTGAATTTGTCAATGAAAATGTGAAAAGTGTAGCTTATTCTTACATCACTGTGCCTTGTGCTTGCTGTCTTGTGCTTAGGTTCGGCTCCTGGCTGCCTCGCCAAATTTAATTAATTAATCAATCATTTCTTGATTAATTGGGGGTGATAATCACCTTTCAATAAAGAAGCTGCAGCTCTTCTTCTATTATATCACAAACAGTTTATTGAGGCTTTCCTTCACACATATATAAAGATATAAAAATATAGTTTTTGGCTTACATATAGTATCTTAGTCCATCAAGCCTGGAGAGAGTAATATGAAGTTTAGCATTAAAGTTGATCTTGGTTCTTTTCTTCTCCTGTGTCTCCTTTCCAAAAGTCCCTCCAAATTCTCTCTCTCTCCCTCTCTCCTTTTTACTTCCTTTTGTCTCCTTTTGTCTCCAAATCTGCACCTCTTGATATACCCTGCAGACCCTTGCCATGTGTCACGTGGACACTACTCTTACCTTATATGACTATTTTGTCCCCTCCTAGGTCCAAGAAACCAGTTCAAACCAGAAAACCGCATCACAGGCCCATTACCATACCATCTCACGCCTAGTGGGCGCAGTTAAAGGTGAACTTGCACCCCCCTTGGACTCAATTATCTTCACATTACAATGCCTGTTGCACAGCTGTCTTTCTTTAAGGCCTTGAGAATATGGTCATTGTATGGTGTCTAGTCTTGGTAATTCTGGCTGGACCCAGGGAAGTGACAATATATAAACATCACATTCCTTTATAGCTGGACTTAACTAACTAAAAACATATTAACCCTTTCTTACATGCTTCCATCTTTTCCTAAAAGCACACCCAGACAAACACCTGTTAGAAGCAACAAGCACTCGCAGAGGAGCAGTTTAGTTAGAGGTAGAAAAAAGATATCCTACCTCAATGGGAATTATAGATCCACTTGCCAGCTACTTAAAGGACAACAATCTAAAAAAAACATCACCCTCATTACATGTCCACACTTCCAGCAGCTGAAACCACTTACCCACATTTACAGCTGTGCTGCCCTCCCTTAGATATCACACAGCAAAGATGAATGCTAAAAGCCCGTCTCCTAGATGGCCCAGGGCATGGTTAACATATCACTTGTCATTTGTTGGTGGGAATGTCTGTTACAACCTCTCTTCTCCTCCTCTGCCGGTTAAACAAACTTGAAATGTTTTGTTGTTAGGATACAGCCTATATAATCAAGCTGATTATGGGGAGGGCTGCAAACCTTTACTCTTTTTAAAGTTTTTTTTTTTTTAAATGCATTGAGGCAATGCAGTTATCCTTTAATATATTCACTTTAGTGTCCCTTTAAGAAAAAACTATTGAACACCTGCAATGTTACCTTATTAGAAAAAATTCTGGTTGTTGGAAGCAAAGTAATGGTAAATCTTAAAAATAAACACTTTACCTCTTAATTTCAACCATTAAAAAAAGAAACATAGAATTCTTGTTCTTAACTATGTACAAGTTGATAATATTATTTTATAACATTTTACAGCATACTGCTTCTATTTACATACTATATGATATTGTATAACAGACTGTCTGGAAAAACTCACTAATGCTCTTTAGATAGATACTACCATTCAATAAAGAAAGTAAACCAAGTATGACATCTGGCTAATTTTAAGTAATTGCTTTTAATTTAAGAAATGTAAATGCATTACAAACTGGATAGAGTCTCTAGACTCATAGATTTAAATATTAACTTCTGCAACTTTTATTTTATTGAGTAGAGACAATAACTTTACAGGAAATAGTAACAAAATCCCTACAATAGATATTAGATGGATTTTTTAAAACCATTTTTCATGATAAATTCCATTTATGGAAGTTCTTCTTAATGAATAAACCCTTTTGTAGATGCATATAACAAAACACACACACACATAAAAAGTTATAACTGAAGGTGTATAGTTTGTATTTTATTTGTTACATTAAAGGTTACGTTTAATTGTAATATGTAACCCCTCCTCCTAAAATACTGGCAGAAATGTAACTTTTCCAACAATCCTGATAGGATATTGGGATATTCCGATATTGTACGATTATTGGATTGTGTGTAGAAAATCTTATGACGTTTGTATGATTTTCTTGAAGTTGGAAAGATTTTAATTGCCCAATAACAAACATACAATACTTGGATTGTTAGATAGTTGCATGTGTGACCACCTTTAGTAAAAGAATCAGCTTGCAATCTGTAGAGAACGCTTGTACCTCCAGGCAATGAGAGCAAGCTTAGATCAAAAAGTGCCAGTGGCTCTTGAAGTAGGCACACACTTACTGAGGGGGATGCAGTAAAGGAGAAGGGAACACTTTATATTGATGGCAGTGATCAAAATGTAAGTACATTGTTGAATTGTAGTTAATGTTTCTGCAAAGTGGAATTTTTGAAAAAAAGTGTCCCATTTAAACATGTATTAAGGTGACATCATATCTCAGCCACTGGAGAAGCTGCCGGTCCAGCCCTTCTTACTTGCTTCCATGCACAGTAAAGGCACAGGAGCAAGAAGAAGCATACCGATGGAAAGAAGGCTTGTAATAAATGTTAGCACATCTGATAAAGTTAAAAACCTTGTGATGTCGAGGTTTGGGGGGGTCTTGGCCATTGACAAAGCCCCTCTGGAGCGAAACGTGTTTGGGGTGTTCTCCCCCCCCTCTAATCCCTATCTTGTCACTTGTATATTTGGCCTTTGCTCTACGGCCCTGATACTCTGCAATTCTGACTGTCCGTGCACGGACTGGACTGACTCTAGTACAGATGAAGTGATAAGTACTGAAGGGTTAAGATTGGGGATGCTGATACTAGTGTGTGTTCATTTAGTCGCACACAGGGTGGGAAATAACTACCATGTTTAGCTGATATGTTTTACCTACTGACTAAAAGATTTGTACACTTATTTGCTTAATGATTTGCTTGCTACTTTTTGATACTATTTTTAAAGTAATAATTAAAAAGTGTTAAGTTTTAGATTAGCCATTATCTTCTGTCTTTTTCTCTCATTGTTCTGATTATACTGTATAGAGGTTGGCTCCTTATACTTATTTGAGGAATCTTCTTTTGAATCAGACTTTGGGGGGGGGGGGGTGTCTTAACACAATATAAAAAGTTTTTTTGGGGGGTGGACATACCCTTTAAAAAAAGTTTTTTACTATTGGAATCTTCTTCATAGGTACTGGACATTTAAATAAATAAATATTTAGGTACCCTTATAGGAAAAAACTTAAATACTGAGCTGATTCCAATTATCAAAGTGACACATTGCTATTGCAATATAATGACTTTGCTGGCTTTTTAGACAGAATGAGCAGTTGTTTTGAGTGATTACAACTCATTTTCAATTTGAATGCAAGAGGGGTCATTAGCAGGTAAATGATAATATTTAAATGTTGTCAAAGCAGTATTTTCTAATGCATCTGACGAACAATAACAATACAATAAAATGTCACTAAAATATTTCTTTATAAAGTCATTTAATATAGTGCATTAAAATAAAGTAATTCTGATCTTTGAGAAGAAACTTAATTTAATTTGTAAGCAGTAAATTCTAGCAACTGTGATTTGTATGTTAAAACATTTTATTTTAAACCAAAAAATAACTAAATTGTTTTCATATGTCTCAAGGGCCCAATAGTGCAGTTAAGAAAATTGACTACAAATAATCCTGCCATGGAATAAATAATGTTTCCCAACAGACACATCTGTAACATTGCCGTCTATTTAAACATTGTCTAGGCATTGGTGAACTGAAGTAGATTGTAAGATTAAAGCTAATATTGGTATTTTAGACATTATTGCATGGTACATAATACATTTAGGATAACAAATGGCAATAGTCCATTAAATGCAACCCTCCTATTAGGGCTAGTGGTGCTGCTGAATGGAAGCAGACTAAAGGAGCTCGAGACACACTGCTTAAAAATATAACAGGGAGATTCAATAAAAGTTCTTATCATTTAAAAAGGTGCTAATTTTGCCTCATCCAATCAGATATTAGCTTTTAAATGTTAAATCAGATCTGATTGGTTGGGGCAAAATTTGCACCATTTTAAACAATAAGAATTTTTTATTGAATAACCCTGTATATATATTATACCTCTAGGTTAATACAGCAAGGATGGCTTAAAAGTAAAAAAAAAAGCAGACCACAAAAGTAACAGACTTTTTCCAGAAAGACCAAAGCCAACAAATGGAGTTCCAAAATGGCGCCTTTCAACACAACACTGCAGGCATGTCTCTCTCAGGATTCAGCTCTCCTCTAACACATGGTATATGTATATCTACAAGTCCTGGAAAAAAAAAAAGATAAAACAAAAGAAACTACAGTAATGTACTTCACTATGGCACATTCCTTTTCTGCTTTGGTGGATCATATGGCGTTCCCAACAACACCTCCTTCACCAGAGATCGCCATTACAGCTACACATCAGAATGAGAAAGATAATCTTTCTCTTGGGAAAATAATATACAATAATGAATGCTTCAATAAATTCCCCAGCTCTAATGAACCTTTTACTGTTGGAATATTAAGGGAGATGCTGGTTTCCCAAAGTAAAGCATTCATGACTGACATTTTTATGTTTAAAGAGATAGGAAATTCTCTTTATTCTCTGAATTGAGAAATATATTTAAAGTAAAATGCAGGACTTTATGATTTAGTTTTACACTCCCATAACCATCTGGAAGATACTGTGACCTCTTTGCAAAATAAAATCACAGATCTAGAAAACAGATCCAAAAGAAATAATATAAAAAGAAAATTAAAGTAATTTGGGGAACAGGAAGGTAGTTGAATTCTACCCCAGAGATTAAGTGGGACATGTTTCCATGCCTGGGTTTTGTTGCAAACAAATTCCAGTAGTGGAGAAATACAGTATTTAGGGAAGTAAAATTGTTGGGGTAATTTTGTTATTATGATTCCTAAATATTTAATTGAGTTACTATTGTAATTTGAGTTGGCCAGGTTACATTGGATAGATGTCAGATTTATCCCAGTTTATGGTTAAACCGGAGTAAGAACCAAATATATTGATTATGTTAAAGGTTGTTGTGAGTGGTCTACGGGGATTTTCTATTAACATTATTATATCATCCGCGTAAAGGCCTAAATGCTCCCCATATTGGTCAAGTTGGAAACCTCTAATTCCATTGTCCGATCTAAGTATCGTAGCTAATGGTTCAATAGCAAGGGCAAATAGGTATGGGGAAAGGGGGCATCCCTGTCGAGTAGCTCTGTGTAAGGGAAAGGTTGGAGAAAAACTACCGTTAATTTGTATTTGAACTGAAGGAGAAGTGTATAAAATTTGAATCCATTTTATATAACCATCGCCGAAGCCAAAACGCCTCAGTGTCTCGATTAGGTATGGCCATTCAACCGAGTTAAAGGCCTTGTTGGCGTCTAGTGATAGTATTGTTCATTCACCGGAGTTATTATGGCTATATAGAGATTTTAACATTATATCCAATATAAAAAGAATTCACATATTTCTCGAAATCCCACAACACGTTTTTGAGAATAGACACTTTTGGTAATAAATGACGGATGAAGCTGTGGATTAACAGTTGTTAATATTGTGGAATATGGAGACATGACCCATATTTATTAAACAACAATTTGAAGATACAAATTAAAGAACAACAATTATTAGCTATTTTAAATGAAATGACAATCAATTAACAAATCATATGTGGAATGCACATAAAGCCTACTTGATAGGCAAATTGCTAAAGATAGCATGAAATATTAAAACAACAAAGAACCCAATACTGATTATTGTTATACTCGTTAATACAAACCCTAGAAAAAGAACACAAAGAAAATCCTACACAACAGAATTATGAAAAACTCCAACAACACAGAACACGAATTCAAGAGACATTTAAACTCATCATAAGATACTCAAGGCCCTAAAGCGAGTAAACTCCTAGCCCACAAATTCAAATATAAAAATCACTAATGTAATTTTTTTTATAACAGATCAAAATAAAAATGAAACAATAAATCCCCCCAAAATAGTAAATGATTATAATAAATACTGGTCATATACCAAAAGAAAACTATATACAAATACAATAAGTTTGTGAAGGTTTTCGTTCGTCCAGGTCATGGTAATTCTGTGGTATTCAGTAAGATCAACTGGACTTGAAGTTTACTGTTTCAACAGTCAACCGACTGGCTTTTTTAAGACTAAGTAGGATTTATTTCTTAAAGGGTATGTACACCCCCCCAAACTAAATTGACAAGTTTTTTTTTTTTACTTTAGTGTCCCTTTAAAAGCAAAAATAAACTCAGGGTTATTCAATAAAAGTTCTTATCATTTAAAATGGTGCTAATTTTGCCCCAACCAATCAGACATTAGCTTTCAAATGGTAAATAAGATCTGATTGGTTGGGGCACAATTAGCACCATTTTAAACGACAATGAATCTCCCTGTATATTTGTGTATAATTGTGGAAAGAATATCTGACATGTTTCCTCTTTGTGTTATCATGTTGCTGAGTAAGGCAGTGTTATTATTTAATGCAATGTCTGTAAACTCAGGATTCTGGGTTATAATATAAACTGCAGAGATTTTTAAAATACCGTACCTCAACTCTGAATAGAATTTGTTACAGAAATACTGCAAATGTAGGAAGGCTGCTGTTCTAGTTTTCCAAACCTCAAATGTTTTTCTGACAGGGTGAGTTAACACATGGCTGTTCTGAATTAATAAATAATTTGTAATGTTCTCCATATGTTTCTGTGGTTTTCCAGAACCGTTCATCTTTGATACCACAGTCACAAAAACATATGTTTATTTTCCAATAAAAGGAAGCTTTCAGGGAGGATTTTACAGCCTAACTTATGACCCTTAAATAACACTAGAGAGATACCAAGACACATAATAGCCATGTACACATCTCCTTCACTAATTGAGGAACCTATTGATGTACATTGTGGACAGTTATTCATTTTAAAATTAGTCATTTCTGACAGCGCAATCTTTAACTCATGTCAGGAGACTCTGTAATCTGCATTGCTGTAGTATAGATAACTACTGGAATTTGTAATAAATGTATTGCCCCGGAAGGACCCTTTGCTGACTATTATTACCATCTCGGTCATCTTACTAAGTTGAGAAGTCAAAAAATCTATTAAAGCATCATGCATATTTTCTAAATATTCAGTTTATAAAAGCTCTAGCATCACTATCCTATTGAAATTTGCATGATTGGATTTCAGGTATGCAGTAAATTGGTATGATCTCATTAAGTTCTGATTGGTAATTAGTTATTTAGCAGTTGTATCATTCCTACAGTAGATCTTATCTTCTGTCCAAAGTCAGTCAGCGTTTAGGCAGGGGTGTAACTGTGCTATAGCCACAAAATGTAATGGCAATAGCAAAGCACCCTGAAACCAATATCGTTTTAGCAAAACGTATTATTTGATTTGTCTGCAAAAGCTTTAAGAGCCAGCGCTCCTTAAATGGCTGCACCCCCACAATGCAGTTACTGCTGCAAAGTACTTGAACACTAGGGATGGCCAGTTCGCGGATCCGGACCCGGATCCACCGTGGATTTATTCCGTTCGCGAACGGAGGATTTTTCCGGATTTCCAGATTTTTCACCTTCCGAACTTCCGAACCGTGGATTTCTCGTAATTTCGAAAATTTTAGAAAATACGAGAAATCCACGTATTTTCGGAAATTTACAAAATTAAGAGGATTTCTCGTATTTTAGAAAATACGTATTTTCGAAAATTTTCGAAATTACGAGGATTACTCGTATTTTCGGAAATAAGTATTTTCGAAAATTTTCGAAATATGAGAAATCTCGTAATTTTCGAGGATATTTTTCATTTTAATGGGTCCGCTCGTGGATTTTCGAATTTTCGAGTTTTTTTGAAAATTTGTGGATCCTCGAGTGGACCGGATTTTGCGAAGTTCGGACATCTCTATTGAACACATGACCCTTTTTGGGTGGAGCTCACATATCCAAGAGGCTTGGTCAAACCCCCTATGCAACAAGCAAAATATATATAGAAATAGCCTAGTATACATCCAACTAGTGACCAAATTTATTGAATACATACCAAAAATAGAAGCCTAGTGCACATCCAATTCAATTGCTTGCATTTTATGTTACCATTGTATTGCAAATTAAAAGGCCTGCCCTTCTCTCTGGATAAATTAAAGCAATTAGCTAAATAACTGGTCAAATTATTTTAAGCCCAGCAACCACATCAAGGTTTGTTTTATTCTGCTTTAAAAACTTTTAACCTTTTATACCTTAGTAACATTTTACCTTCTAAGAAAAAATATTACTCAAACGTTTTCTTTACATCATAACATGCCTTTTATAAGATAAAACTCCCTGCTACACTTTTGCTTGCTTTCTTGGGAATAGAGATGGGATCCAGGTCCGACACAAACCTGGATCCGACACGAAACTCCTCGGTTCTGAAATCCGAATGATCCATCCGAATCGGATGGATTGTCCGGATTTCGGAACTTCGGAGCGCATTTTCAATAATTTTCGAATGTATGGAGCTATTTTTGATCATTTTCAAAAATAGCATCAAACGTTCGAAAATCCTCGAAAATACGATCGGAAACTCGAAAATGGTGTCCGATCGTATTTTCGAGAATTTTCAAGGCTATTTTCAAAAATTATCGAAAATTGTGTTCCGAAATTTGTTCCGGTTTTGGATTTTCGGATCTTTGGGATTTTCCCAGGAGCCGGGAATCTGAAAACAGAACAAAACTAGTGAGTTTCAGACATCTCTACTTGGGACTAACTTTAAGTACTTAAACACCTAACCCCCTTTGGGTGGAGTATAGCATTTCCTTTTGTACAATCAGAAAACAAATAAAGTTTAAATAAAGATGTATCCCTAACTAACCTTTTTCTTTCCAGAGCCTACCTGTGGCCTTGTAAAGTGCTGGCCATCTTGGACCTCGTTCACTCCGTGCGCATGCGAGTGACGTCACAACGCACTCGACGAAGTCCAACAGGTCTCGGGGGCGGAGCTTACCTGATAGAACACAGTGCGCACGTGAGTGACATCACGACGCACTCGACGAGGTCCAACAGGTCTCGTGGGGGGCGGAGCTTACCTGATAGAACACAGTATCCAAGATGGCCAGCACTTTACAAGGCCACAGGTAGGCTCTGGAGAGACCTAAAAAAAAACAAAAAAACCAGAAAAGGGTTAGTTAGGGATTAGAGATGTCCGAACTTCGAAAAATTCGGTCCATGCGAGGATCCACGGATTTTCTAAAAAATCCGTAAATTCGAAAATCCGCGAGCGGACCCGTTAAAACGTATTAAAATGAAAGTTCGGCAAAATCCGCATTAAAAGTGGTCTAAATAGCCTTGGTAACGTACACTCAGGGACCTGGGTAATGGCCTTAGAAACACGTATCAATGCCTACAATACCTAAAAATTACAGTCCGCTAGCGTGAATTTTAAAAAACTTTATTTTTCGAAAATACGAGGATTTATGTAAAAACGAGGATTTACGTAAAACTGAGGATTTCCATAAAAACGAGGCTTTCCGTAAAACAGCGGATTTTCGTAAAAACGAGGAATTTCGTAAAAACGAGGAACCGGAACTTCCTGCCTACAAAATGGCGAGTTCTGCAAGGCAGCTATATGCCATGCAGTACCTCCTGTCCAGGGGGTACGATGACTTCCCCCCTGGCACCTATCATGTGCGGCGCCGAAAGCGCAGGATTATGGAGGGGCTCCAGCGCCGGCTCCTGCACCGCTACGGCTACCAGACCACTGTCTCTACCCTCCAGAGACAGTGGTCTGATCTGAAGAGGCAGAGGCCTCATTATGTACTTGCCATACGGCAAATGATGGAAGGCAAGTATACTTTTTATTATATTACTGTATTGTAATAAGTAGTAAAATTTTTAATTCACTTCTGACAAAAACATATTTATATATATATTTTTAAAAACATCAAAAATCCTTAAATTTGGCTTGAGAGAGAGAGAGAGAGAGAGAGAGAGAGAGAGAGATCAGAGTTTTTTGTATTTCTCATTAACTGGTTATTATTAGAGATGTCCGAACTTCGCAAAATCCGGTCCACTCGAGGATCCGCAAATTTTCTGAAAAATTCGAAAATCCGCGAGCGGACCCATTAAAATGAAAAATACCTTTGAAATTATGAGATTTTACGTATTTTCGAAAATTTTCGAAAATACGAGAAAACTAATATTTTCGAAAATACGAGTAATCCTCGTAATTTCGAAAATTTTGGAAAATACGGGGTTTCACGTATTTTCGAAAATTTTCACGAAAATACATAAAACTCGTAATTTCGAAAATTTTCGAAAATGCTAAAAAAAACGGGGTTTGGATCCGCGAACCGGCCATCCCTACTGCTGAAAGGACAAGTTACCTGATTGGATACAAACTCTGATATACCAGATAAGTGTACACCAACTGGCAAGGACAAATAATACACAGGCCTGGTCATTATTTAGTGTGGTGCACCAATATTCAGGGACTACTTCATCACTGGATATCTTATATGGGAAAACTGTTTATGTTTGTTATTAAACCATTGTAATAATTACTGTTACATACAATTAAACTGTTTTATCCTGTTCAAAGAAAGTAAGTGCACTGTCTGCTTTGTGCCAGATCACCAGCGTAACCCACTGTGTGCCATGCTACCTATAAACCATCCCATAAAGCAGTGATCTGGTACAAATTGGTGGCAGCAGTGCTAGTAATATCATATTTGGTTTCTGTATATTTGTTCTCTGTGTTAAACTATGGAGGCTGCTAGTGAAAGTATTGAATTGGATCCTCATTTACTTATACCAGTAAATCAAATGCCCCTACCAGACTCAGTATCTCTACCAGGCCCAATTGCCAAACCTATTTTTAAATCTGATCCATTTGATGGGGTAACTAGGGAGTGGACTGATTGGCTAGAACAATTTGAATTGGCAACCACTATTAATGGTTGGGATGAAGGTGCTTGCTTGCAAGTCCTTAGCCTTTTGCTTAGTGGTAAAGCCAGGCAGGTATAATACTGAAATAAAAAGCAGTTATCAGTTAGTAAAATGTTCTCTAAAGCAAGTTTTTCAACCAGATCTAGAATGTAGAGTAGAATGGCACCGCCAACAATTCTTTAATAGAAGGAGGGAACACTGGGAAGTTATTGCTGCATTTGGTCATGCTCTGCAGAAACTTGCTGTAAAAGCTTTCCCAAATTCTTCTCCTGACGTCCAAGATGCACTGGCACACGATCAGTTCCTTCAATATGGTGTTAGGCAGAAATTGCGCTTTCAGTTACGACTAACCAAGCCAAAAAATCTTGGGGACGTTATCCAACAAGCAATTGAATTAGATGTTCTTCGGGCAATGGAACCTACCCCATTTAGTGCTGCAGTTCTGTCTACCGACCACAGAACACCTGTACCAGGCCCTTCCAATAAAGATGTACTGGACGCTGTTGACCAATTACGGTGGGAGGTTTCAGAATTAAAATGTCTTTCTGGCAATCAAAAATTTAGTAAACCCAGAAGCAGACCGAATCAAAGTTACAGGTGGCAGAATATAGAATGTTGGAAGTGTGGACAGCTGGGCCATACAAAAATGAATGCAGAGTTCAAATGTCCTCTCTATCTAGGCCATCTAATCCTTCCCCCTCATCTATGACTCATATTTTTACTGCACATCCCAGAGCCAATCTCCAAACTGTTGGCTGCAGCTATTATCTGCCTTCCACAATAGAAAATGTGTCATGTCACCTTCTAGTTGACTGTGGTGCACAAGTCTCAATTGTCCATAAACGCATGTGGGATAAAATTAATTCCCAGATCCCTCAAACACTGCTTGCATACCAAGCCTGTCTGACAGTTGTTAATGGAGGACTCATGCATTTTCTAGGTAAATGGAAAACTGTGGTGTCTATCCAAAATCTACATTTGGCCTTTGAATTTGTTGTTGCAGACAATGCCCTTCAAGATTCCCTGGTAGGGACAGCAGTATGCTGGCTCCATATATATTTATGATAGCTCTCGTACTTTGCTGGGAAGAAGATTTCCCTTAATCTCTTCAGATAGTGGAGCCGAAGTCCAACTTGTTATAGTAGATGGAAACACAATTATTCCCCCCAGATGTGAAGTTATTATACCAGGGAAAGTAGATGGATGGTCCTGTCCTGAGAGGGAGCCTCTCTTTGAACCCATCTACAATGATAAATTATATCTCATTGTTGGGCAGTCCCTTGGCTTTAACATACAAGGTCAGGTACCTGTAAGGATCACAAATCTCACTACAGAACCTCAGGTGATGTACTCTGGCACTGTGTTAGGTATTCTTACCCATGATATATATGTAGAGACCACCCCTTTTACAAACAAATCTAAGCCTATGCTGCCTGCCTCACCTGTATATGAATGGTCCAGAATCCAGTCTTGTGCTTCTGCCAAGTTACCATCATAGCTTAAGCTTGATAATCAGCTTCAAGACCTTTGTAACCGTGGACTGGTATCCTCATCCTGTAGCCCATGGGCAGCCCCTGTAGTACTTGTAAACAAGAAGGATGGTGGTGCCAGACTGTGTGTGGACTACCGGAAATTGAATGATATCACTGTAAAGGACGCTTTACCCACTACCTCGCATTGATGACACCCTTGACCTCCTGGCTAATGCAAAATGGTTTTCTACTCTTGACCTAACAAGTGGTTATTGGCAGGTCCAAGTGCACCCTGCTGACAGAAGAAAAACTGTTTTTGTCACCAAACAAGGACTCTTTGAATTTAATGTTATACCTTTTGGGCTCTGTAATGCACCCAGCACGTTTCAACGCTTGATGGATGTTGTTTTGGCTGACCTTCAGGACTGCTTGTCTTGTTTATCTTGATGATATTATTGTAATTGGCAGAACATTTGATGAACATCTGCAGAGTTTGACCTATTTATTAAAAAAGTTGAAGGATGCTAAAACCCTCTAAATGCAATCTATTCTGTGAAACAGATAAATACCTGGGACACATTATTTATGCTTCTGGGGTGGCACCAGACCCAGACAAAGTGACATCAATTGTTCAGTGGCCTGCTCCAAGAAATGTTAAGGATGTCCATAGTTTTTTAGACCTTGCTTCTTATTACCGTAAATTTATTGAGGGTTTTGCACACATTGCTGACCCATTGCATAAATTAGTTACCAAAGGGTCTAAGTTAGCCTGGACCAGCAGCTGTGACAGTGCCTTTTTAGAACTGAAGAGACGACTGACCTCAGCTCTAGTTATGGCCTACCCCAATCCTCAATTGCCATTTGTACTAGACACAGATGCTAGTGACACTGGTATTGGTGCTGTTTCATCTCAAATTCAAAATGGCCATGAAAAAGTAATTTCCTACGCCAGCAGGACTCTAACTAAACCTGAACAAAAGTATGCAACCACCCATAAAGAACTGCTTGCTGTTATCCCCTTTACCCGTTATTACAAACACTATCTGCTCGGTAAACAGTTTACACTGGGAGCCGATCACAATTCCTTAAAATGGCTCCAAAATTTTCATGAACCAGATCGTTGGCTGGAGCAGCTTTCCATATTTGACTATACAGTTAGGCATTGTCCGGGCAGACAGCATCTGAATGCGGATGCATTGTCTTGTAGGCCCTCTCATGATATACAGAGTAACTGCTCTCCTGCTGACTCTGCCATGCTGACCTCCTCTTCTAATTTCCAGTTAATCCAGCGACTCAACCGGTACAAGTTATTCCTATGGACTTGAAGACTGCCCAAAGCTTAGACAATGATTTGTGTGAACTGAAACAGTGGACAATAGCTAGAGAACCATCTTTACCAGATTCTGCCCATAACTTCCCCCACCAAGATAAGAGATTTATCAATACGAGATGGTCTTTTAGTACGGACAACAAGAGCGGATGATGTTCGGTGTGCTAACTTCCAAATTATTGTCCCACGCAGAGCTGTACCACTAATTCTAGAAATGTTACATAATGATAAACTGGGAGGGCATTTGGGAGTAGACAAGGTAACTGGCAAAGTAATGGCTCGCTATTTCTGGCCAACCTGGCGCAAAAATATTAGAGCATGGTGTCAAGCATGTACTGTCTGTGGGGCATGTAAGAATATGGGAAAGAGCCCCTATGGTGTTGTCCCAAACAATTTAGATATTCTAGGTCCATTAACAGTAACTCCTGATGGCCATAAGTAACAATCATTTGTGATTATTTTTCTAAATGGGCTGAAGCTTACCCTTTAACAGACCAGGAAGTTAAAACTATTACAAAAATTCTTGTAGAGAACTTTATTTGTCACTATGGGGTACCCCGTTCTATTCACAGTGACCAAGTGAGAGCGTTTGGATCTAACATTTTTAATGGCATTTGTAAAATGTTGGGCATTCACAAAACCCAAACCACTCCCTACCACCCTGAATCTGATGGTTTGGTTGAATGGTTCAACCATACCCTTCTTGATATGTTATCCTCCTTTATAGAAGACAATCAACGTGACTTAGATAACATTCTCCCATATGTCATGATGGCCTGCCATAGAAGTATACAAGCTACAACTGGTTATTCCCCTTTCATAGTAATGTTTGGTAGGGAAGTATGCTTACCAGTTGATCTTATTCATGGGGGAGATTTACCCACAGGATTTACTGATCCTAGCGACTATATGAGGGAGGTGACAAAACGCCTTTCAGAAATTAAAATTATGGTTCAATCTCACCAAGCCAATGCCTCTAGAAAGCAAAAAGAATACTTTGACCTCAAAGTGACATCCCATGTCTATGATCAAGGTTAATTTGTGTGGGTTAAAGATTCCACCCGTAAGAGAGGTGTGTGCCCTAAACTTAGACCCAAATATAGAGGGCCATATGAAATTGTACAGAAATTGTCTGATGTATTGTATCAGCTTCATGATGTTAATGGGGGTCGTACCAGTGTTCAGCATTATGTACATTTAAAACCTTTTGTAACTCATTTTCCTTCCGCAGCTGACCAACCACAATCTCTGGGCTCTTTATCTGATATTGCTCCAACCCCAGATACATCTTCCAGTGATTCATCTGATGAGTGTGTGGACCCACTTCCACCAGCGGAACCTTCTGACTTATGTTCTGATGTAGATGAGACTGACTCTCCTTTGAAACTCACCAAGTTGCCAATTCTTCTCCTTTACCTGCCAGACCAATTCGGCAAAGGAGAGTGCCCACCTGGCATTCTGATTATTTGCTTCAACATATAGGATGCAAGGCCGCATCTTCTCAAAGAAGGGGGCAGTGTAATGGACATATACACCAAGGCTCCTTATATACCACCTCCAGCCTGCATGGGGTGTCAGAGATTAGTAAGAGACAAGACAGCCCTGCTCTCTATGACAAGGAAGAGAGGAGAAAGTGAAAGGATATAGAAATGTGTGAAGGTGTGCTCATGTCAGGACTGATCTGTTTGGTGTGATCCCTAAAACAGTCTGTGTATGGAGAGGTGTGATCCCTTGTACAGTGTGATCTCCTGATTATCTACAATACAAGATCCTGTGCGTAGGAACCTGTTACCGCCTGCTGAAAGGACAAGTTATCTGATTGGATACAAACTCTGACATAACAGATAAGTGTACACCAACTGGCAAGGACAAACAATACACAAGCCTGGTCAATATTTAGTGTGGTGCACCATAGGCAGGGACTACTTCATCACTGGATATCTTATATGGGAAAACTGTTTATGTTTGTTATTAAACCATTGTAATAATTACTGTTACATACAATTAAACTGTTTTATCCTGTTCAAAGAAAGTAAGTGCACTGTCTGCTTTGTGCCAGACCACCAGAGTAACCCACTGTGTGCCATGCTACAATATGTTAGGGGAAACTACAGCCAAATTAGCAGGTGATCTTTTATCTCATAGGGAGGGGTGAACAAACTACAAGAGGAAAATCATAAATGCTTATCACTATGGACGGTAGTTATAAAGGTGCAGTATCAGTATTTAGAGATATGGAAATGAAAATTAAGTTGAAAATGAACAAATAGAAGGCAGCGCATAACCTGTGATGCAGTGTTCTGGTATAAACAGGTTTGGCAGTAAGAAAAGCTCATGTGCAGGCTTTCATGCTCCATTTGGAACAGCGTAAGGTAATATAATAAGGAAAACACCAATTTCTAACTGTGGAGAAGGAAGAGAGAATGCCTGAAGAGAAGAATAAAAGACAACATGTAAGCTAACTTTAACAAATATAAATCAAATGTTTTATCCTGTTTAGATCAGATGTGTTATTCTCTTTATATGTTTTGAATATCATATAATATCAACTAGATTGTAAGCTCTACGGGGCAGGGACCTTCTTTCCTCTTGTGGCAAAGCTCTAGCACTTCCATTTATATAATTTATATATTTATGTACTAATCTATGTACTAATCTACAGTATGTATTCATCCCCCTTGTATGACTTCATCGTATTTCATTACTGTACAGCACTGCGTCCCCAAGTGGCGCTTTATAAATAAACACATACATACATACATATCAGCCTTAAAGGGTATCTCCACTGAGGAAAAAACATTTTTTTTTTTGGTTTATTTTAAAGTACACCATCCCCCAACCCTCCTTTCCCCAGAATTCACTTTCATTTGATTGCAGCAGCATGGGAAAGTTGTGCAGGTTCCTGGGGGCGTGTCTTTCCCTGTGCTGAGAGTGCTGTCACTCAATGTGCATCATCATGGTAGCAGACACACCCACTTGGCTGCAGTAAGAAATCCTTTTTCCTGACTCTCTAAGTTCATCTGATCATGCAGAGAGAGACAGGGGAGGAAAAGTTAAACCCTCTTCCCACAATACTGTAACAAATGCAGGGGAACTTGTGTTGTTTTTAATAAAGATTTGTTTGTGTCTAACTCTAAGATTGATTTCATAGGGGATGCTGGGAATATGAGGCAATCTGGTATGGGAGAGAGTGGGAGAGAGAAAAAGGTAGTACCTGATGTGTGTGTGTGTATAGAATCGACCAACCAGTCAGATCACACAGACAGCAGTCCCGACGGATCCTCTCACGTTCTGCGCATGCACTAAAGGAAAACACGCGTCGGACATTTCCCAGACAGGCAGTCACTGGATGTGGGTGGGCCTGCACCATCCACAGCGTTCTGGGGGAAACTCATTGGATTTCTTCTAAACTACTGCTGAAAGACACAGGATACTGCAGGTACATATCCACCTTACACATATCTATGCTTACAACCCAGGTGACTTTTATCAGTGGAGATACCCTTTAATAAATTGGTTAGCTTCTAAAAGAAACACTTATCCAATGAACTCTGTCAAACTTACAGGGAAATTCAATTATCTTCAAATTTGTGTAAAACCCACATTAATCCAACATAATATTCGGTTAACGTGTGTTTTACACGTATTTTAATGCACTGTGCCCTAATTCTTATTGAATCTACCCAGCTTTAAGCAGACAAACAAAAAAGTGTGTTTTTACCAAAAAAACAAACAAACAGTTCTAATACTTAATTTATGGAGTACTTCATTTCATATTAATTGATGTTAAAATGAATATATGGTTAACAGATTGCACATTTAAAGATAGACACATTTAAAAATGACAAGGTGATCCAACTTCAGATATTTGTTGAAATAAACAATATATTAATGGAAACAGAATTGCTGATTGTAACAAGCCCACTCCCAACTTTCTGCAACATAGAAGATAGACTCAGAAAAGAGAACATCTCTTTTTATAAAGAAACTTGGGACTATTTCCTAAAACTATGTTTTCCATTTTAAAAGCCAAAAAAAAACAAAAAAACCCCAGAGAGTGTAAAGCAATTTGAAACTAGAAAGGGAAAGTTTAAGTATAAAGGAAGGGAATGTGTGTGCATTATTCTTTTTAAAACTCAATAATCTTCATTTGGAAATGAAAGAGGAATTTCAAATCCATTTTGGCTAATCACATTCATTTTTATTATTGTGTTGCCATAGAAATTTTAGGGTGGGTGTAGGGGTGCCCCAGCAGGATTTTGTACCTGTCTGTGGGGTGTCATTGAGAGGTATGGAGGTATGAATGTAACACTAACCTTGATGAGAATTGTTCCAGAAATTTTCATAGAAAAAATTAAGCCAGAATCAAACATTTTGTGTGTGTTTTTATGGCATTTCACTTGCATTTCCAAATGTTTGTCCTGTAACCTGTAAATGTGTATAATAATCCTTACCTTACATCCCAGCTCCAAATGGTTGTCCTGTAATGTCCCTGTAAAGTCCCAAAAACTGGCCACCAGGAGCAGTGCAGGGAGTGAAATTGTTTCCGCCTCTGAGGCTTCCTCTCAGAGGTTTTTGGCTTGCTCAGAGCAAACCCTCCCTCTCCCTTCCATTTCCTCTCCCTCCCCCTAGTGTAAAATGCCCTTGGGGTATTGTAGGGCTTCTCCCCCAGCCCCATCCGCATTATTATTATGTTCAGAAAGTCCCTCGAACTCTACTTACCTTCCCTCTCTCCTCCGGGGTGGACATGTCCTTTAAGAAAAAAGGGGTGGACATGCTCTTTAAGAAAACATTGCATGCAGCATGTTTTTTTCCTGTCTATGAAGAGAGATCCGTCTGTAATAACTGAAACTGAGAATACATTGTCATCAATGGAAGACAATGTGCAGTGTGCATAGTGTACACACTAAATTGCACTTTGGCAGATAAAGGGCAAATATATCTAGATGCAAAAGCTCCCAGCCTCTTACCATGCTTTTGTCTTGCTTAATATTGAGTTAACAGCTCTAATGTACTACAGGGCAATGCACCACTCCTGTTCTAGAGTTTATGTCAAGCTAAACAATATTATATCGGTTAGCGTGACTTACACTCCTTCATTGAGGTGGCTTAACCGTGCAGCCGCACAGCCGATGTCATATACCGAATGCAGCATTTTATTGTGGCACTTTAAACGCAAGGTGATAGCTGGCATTAAAAGTGCTGAAATAGATACTGCCACTTAGCGATGCCCTGAGAGCCACTATCGTCATATAGCATTGCCAACGTGTTTGCACCAGGTTGTCGATAGCGGCTCTCAGTGCATGGGGCTTATAGAATATTATACAGAATGCCATTGTGGATAGGAATAAAGACAGCCAGGGGTGCCCCTACCATGAAGCAAAGTGAAACATTTGCTCAAGGCGGGCCCCTGTGGAATACTGAAAAGGTGGCAGTTAAAAAAATTCTCCTTCCTGCAATACCGCATTTCAGCAACAGTCCACCAATCAGTGGTAAGTCAGCCCTCCAGTCCACCAGTCAGTGTTAGTCAGCCCACCATACCCACCTCCACAAGCCACGCCTATGTTCCCTGATGAAGCCATGCCCACTTCACGTGCCTCCCCCCTGCCTGCCGATGGGCAACATTTAAAAGTCGTTTTAGGTGTCAAAACCCCTAGGAACACCCCTGAAGACAGCTATGTTGCAGTTTAAATCTTGTAGTGCCTGGGTGGGTTTTGCAGAGATCACTGGGTAAAAATGCAGCTAATGCTGGAGTGACTGGAAAGGTGGGGGTTAAATTCCTCTGTTTAAGAGAGGTCAGAGCCAGCAAAGTACCAATCTCCCATAAAACAAAGTAACAAACATCTATCTGTACCTAAAGTATTCATGAGCAGACCAGAGCACGTCTGCATGGAAACAGATTGGTCTTTGTGAATCCTTCTGGCCATAATGATCTATGGGATGTTTATTATTCTATTGATGATAAGAACAATCCACCACTTGATGAGGTGCAGCTATAACTACTAGAGATGTCCGAACTTCGCAAAATCCAGTCCGCTTGAGGATCCGCAAATTTTCGGGAAAATTCGTGAGCGGACCCATTAAAATGAAAAATATCCTCAAAATTACGAGATTTCTCGTATTTTTGAAAATATGAGAAATCTCGTAATTTCGAAAGTTTTCAAAAATACGAGAAATCCGCGGTTCGGAAGTTCGGAAGGTGGAAAATCCGGAAAGATCCGCCGTTCGCGAACGGGATAAATCGGCGGTGGATCCAGGTTCGGATCCGCGAACCGGCCATCCCTAATAACTACAGCAGGTATATGGACCTCCAGATGACATTTAAAACTCCCAAGCATTGTACAGGAAAATACTGGTGCAGACAGGAAATACTGTTGTAGCATTCTCACCACTGCATAAATATCTGCACCCATATAAAGGTATAGATATCTCACTGCAGCTCCACCTGCTTCCTACCCATAATCCTCTGTTATGGTACCTGCTCATTGTAACTCTTACTGTCTCCCATAATGCTTGGATGGACAGTGGATGGAGATTGAAATGTCCAGCATTCCTTGGCTATAGAGTGAATGCTGGGAGTTGTAGTTTTTAAACCTCTGTATATCTACTGGTTACCTATCCCTGTCACAGATCAACAAGAAAATAGTTGCAGATACAGATTAAAAAATAAGCTGAGGCCCATGGGTAGGTAGAAGGTGGGGACAGTAGAGGCCCATTGGTAGGTACCAAAACAAACAAACCACCGCAAACCTATAGGCGGGCTTCCATCCCGCGTAAACAGCAAATGGACCAGAATAAGGAGCAGAAGGCTGCACTTCCTTAAAATCAACAAGCTTTAGGCACATCCACCTTCAACAGACACATAGGATACAGTACGTCTAGACGCGCGGGTTGGGTTTCAGGTCTGAAACTTGCGGGTAGAAAAGTGGGTTGCGGGTCCGAGCAGGTACTAATTTTTTGAGTCGGGTGCGGGTCTGGAAAATTAAACCCGCACAGGACTGTAGTCAGTTATTTGCCAGCAATACCAACTATTTTTACCAGTTTAAACCAATTATTAAACCGATTGTTAATTTCCAATCGGTTTAGCAATCGTTAATTTACAATCGTTATCGTTGATTAACGCAATCGTAAATCTACGATCCCCAAAGAATACCATTACGGTAGTTTACTACCACACAGTATTCTACAACCCAACATTCCTTAATTAACAAATGTTTGGTGTAACTATCAATAATGCGAGGTATTGCTAAATTGTGATACCACGCGTTTACAAAAAGGGGCGTATATCTATTGTTCTGTGTCTATCTAGATTGATAAATAGATAGCTTGATAAAACTTAGGTGTGGTTGCCATGGAAACTTCAGGGTGGGGTGGGTGTTGGGGTGCATCAATAGGTTTGCGTATAACTGTGTTTGGGTGGTGTTAGATGGGTTTGCTTTTGTGTTTATGACTGTAAAACTAACATTTTAGGTATGGTTGCCATGGAAAATAGAGTGAGATGGGTAGGGTGTGGGTAGCTATGTAGGGTGTGGGGGTATGTTTTTGCATATTTGACCCTTAAACTAAATTTTAAACTTCATTCTGAGTACATATTTTAATATGTTTATTGTGTTTATTACTACAGGAGAGGAATAAGTGGTCTATATCCCAGTACAATATACATATCTAAATGTATATGGAATCTGCTTATTTTTGTATTTTATGCATTGTCCACCTTTTGGAATATTAAATCTAAAATTTAATACAGTACGTTTCGTCTTTGATGCTTTAAATAAACTTCTCTGATTAATTTATATATGTTTGGATGGTCTTTAAGTGTATTGAGTTCTTTGCTTGTGTAAAAGCTAATTAACTCTGTTGACTGCTGTGAATGCATGATGCTGAATAACCCGTTAGTTGCTGGGGTGAGTGATGTAGTGTTAATCATTTAGCTGCCAAGACAGGGGTGTGCATAGCCAGTTAGAGTCAAGAGTAATTGTGTGGTGTCCCCAAGGCCTTAAACGTGGAGCGGTGGTGGCAAATACCGATTAATTAGTCAAATCGCGTGCCCAGCGAACTGGCATTCGTGACACGCTTCTATGTATTTCTTAGCTAGGTTACAGCACACTTTTCCTATATTTCCCACACATCTAGCTTGTGCAAGGAGATATAGTCCAAAAATAGGAAGAATAAAAGAGAAGGAACAGAAAGAACAGTAATTTAGCTCTTTCAAGCCAAACAAACTATGATTTGAACATTCTGGGGCCTAAGATGTGCAGGTAAGATGTGCCAGTCTGTTTATAAATGTAAATGTTCCCTACAATGTATCTCAAGAACTAAATTACCTAGAGGTAACATTTTATTTTATCAGCTCACTGTACTTTCTCTGGGATTTGTTTTAGAATAAAGTTATCCTAAAATGTTAAAGCTTTGTCCCTTTACATATCTGAGTTTTTGCATTGGAATTTTACATTTCCCAATCACACTTATTGTATAAAGATTTCTTGCTGCTTAAAATTATGTGCATTGTAATTTTTCCATCTGTTAAATGTTTTTTAATTGCAACCTACCTAATCTTTAGAATTAGGAGATTTAAATGTCACAGTCTGTGCTTTGAACCATTGTGTGTGTTAGCAGAATTGGGAAATGATGTCAATAAAGGGCTATGGGGATTTTTTTAGGTGATTGATTCTGTTTTTTTCTGGGTTCTGTACAGTTTAGATAACCTGTAAATACTACAGTTTATTCCTACTGCAATTTTAGTTTTCAGGAGGGTTTTAAAGGAATAATTTTTCAGTGATGCAAATCCAGTCTTATTGTACAATCTAGGCCAGTTCTCTAAGGAGCTGATCTAAGAAGCAAAACACATTAGGCAGACTTTAGTACCAAAAGTAGCATGAATTCCGAACAGCACTGAATGGTGATGAAGAATTGTACTTTTACTACTTAGAAATATATATTTTTTTCTGGGTCAATCTGTAAAATATTGGCAGTTCAGAATGAATGAATTGCAGGGAAACATCCACATTAATGCATTCCATAGAAATATACAATGGTCTAAAAATATGAGTTTACTTCCTAACTGTCCCAGTTCCAATGTTTGAGACCATGGTGTCCTGGATCAGCTAGTGAAGTTGCACCTACCTACCTAACAATACAATGTACATTAAATGAAGCTTCAATAAATCTATTTTTAAGGGTGTATGGATTGTAAAAAAAATTATCCTTAAGGGCTTGGCCACACTACAGTAATTTAACATGTGATCTGATCACATTTTTAGAAATAGCACACTAGTGTTGGCCAATCGGCCTGGCCACACTAGAGGTGAGAATCAGTGCATTCCAATGTGGGTGACCACAATGCATGCGCTGCAATGAGATCCGTTCACAATTGTATGCGCTCCAATTTTGGACTATTGCGCAAATTGCGGTACAAACGGATGCTAACGCACATTATTTCCAGTAGAGATATGGTGTCAGATTAAAATTGAAAGGCTACATTCGAAGGTTACCGAAATTAAAAGGCTACATTCGAGGGTTACAGGAATTGAAAGTTACTGAAATTGAAATTTCAATGCTGTGTAGTTGCATTGCTGTGTAGCTGTGTAGCAATTCATTAAAGTTCATGTCCAACCCTCAATCTAAAATAGGCTCCGTAAGGGGTTCCGTGTCCCATCTCTAGCGGTTACTACATTGCCGAAATAAGTGCAGGTCAGGTGTGATAGGGAATTTTATTGCATCTCCCCCAATATATGTTGGTGTCCTAAGGGAAAATTGACAACTGGGTTCCCAAATCATTTGGTTTAGAAGGGAGGGAGAGAATTAGGCTTCACTGCTCCCCTTCAGTATATGCAAATAGGGAACCGAGACTTCTGTGTAATTACCCAGAAGTCTCCATTCCTTATTTGCATATACTAAAGGGGAGCAGTGAAGCCTAATTGTTTCCCTGTTTTATTAAATTTGTTATATCTGTCTATAGGTGCTTCACACTGCAAAACCAGAGGCCTACACTATGGTGATTATGGCTCAATAAAGCTGAAACTGGTCTGTGTTTGGCTCTCTGGTTTTGCATTTAGCTCGTGGAATGCTGTAAAAACCTTTATTAGGTGAAGCATTTTGTAAGAGCTACCATGGAAACATGGAAATTACCCAGAAGCCTCTGTTCCTTTTTTGCATGTGATCACATTGCCTGTTATATGGATCCAGTGTGTAAGAATGAGAAATGCAAAGTTTGTTAATTGAAGTAATAAGTAAAATACATTTAAAAAGCTTAGAAGTTAGGACCTTCCAGACTGGGGTTACCTTGACGTGGTTGGAAGGCTTTTCATTCATGTGATCACAGTAATGTATACTAAAACCCCTTTGTTTATAAAGTATGCCAGTGTGCAGATACTATGATATTGTATGGGGCCTAGGAATGTGCATTGATTATCTTTTCTATTGGAGTGCTTCCACAATCCTTGTATTGGATAGACAGACAGACAGACTGACCGACAGATAGATAGAATAAGCCCCCCAAATATAGCTGGCCATACACTTTTATTGTAATTTATTGTAAGATTCCATATTCAGAAATATACATACTTCATCGGTATAGAGAATGATCATCCAGGTGACAACACATATCGTGGTAGGGTTGTGACCAGGGTTGCCACATTATTGTAGGTTGTAGGGACACCTACAGTATTAAAAGACATGCAGCATGGTTGTATAGGGTACCAGACCAAATAGATATATGGGCAGGTGCACAACTTCAGACTAAGCCATGTAACGCTGGGATCCAGCGGTGCACAATAGGGATACCATATAGAATATGCAAAATATATGAGTCGGGAAAAAAGATTCCCTCAGAAAAAAAGATCCCTAATATAAGGCACAAAAATAGTTTGGCTTTAATATTATCAAAAAGCGTTTATTAGTGATCATAACAAATGTAAAACATTTCTAAACTCGATCCCCTACCCTCCTTATAGCTTGAGCAGTCAAATATAAAAATCTAAACACCACCAGACACCCCTACCACTGCCAGGTGTCCTGATTCCAGAAGACTTCTCAGGTTCCTCTGAATCCCCTGTATTGGATTCATTGTGAGTAGTTCGTACTGTGTTCTATCAGACAGTTGTCTTACGGCCTCCATTTTATATTGGGTCTTTGTCATCACCACAATGTTTCCACCTTTATCGGCGCATTTTACTACTAAGTCATCCCTTTTACTTAAAGATCTAAGTGCTTTTAATTCGCCTTCCTTTAGATTGGGATTCACCAGACTCCCTTCTGGGATAGCTTCGATATCTCTTGTAACTAGTTTCACAAATACCTTAACATTAGGGAATCCGCTCAGAGAGATGTGAGTACTGTTAATTAACTGGAGGCGGTTTCCAACTTTTCTTTTCTTGAACTAGTAACATGTATGCATCTGAATGGAACTTTAACTGTTAATACCGGTTTCCTTCTCCCATTTGAGATAGCCAGGGACGCCTGGCAGTGGTAGGGGTGTCTGGTGGTGTTTAGATTTTTGTATTTGACTGCTCAAGCTATAAGGAGGGTAGGCGATCGAGTTTAGAAATGTTTTACATTTGTTATGATCACTAATAAACGCTTTTTGATAATATTAAAGCCAAACTTATTTTTGTGCCTTATATTAGGGATCTTTTTTTCTGAGGGAATCTTTGACATTTCAGTGTTTCGTTCGGTCCCAAAATTGCCAGAAAATGCTCCTTACTACTTTTGACAGGACGGCTGCTTTTTCCGCGACAACAGTCCTTTCTCCTGGGCGACCAGTCGAAAGCCTTGAATGGTCATTCAGGAGGAAGGACTTTTTATAATAGTGTCTTCACCTTTAGGGCCATATTTATCAAGTTAGAGAAGTCTCAACTCGTGCTTGCAGTCATAGGGGTTAAAAAAAAACTGCCTAAATTAAGGGCAAGTCCAGCCCTTAAATTAACTGTTAGTCACAGGTTAATCATCCCCAAAAACCCTAAACTGTTTTTAAAAAAAAAAAAAAAAAAAGTCTTTAAAACCTGAATCCTGCACAATGTTCTGGTCCACCCCCGTTTCTTCGGCTTTCTGGTTCTTCCAGTAGCAACTGTCCAGTTTGGCATTTTGACAGGTCGACATCACGCCAAAGACTGAATGCTAATCCCCTAGCTGCCTCTTCCCGGCTCAGACAGTCACTAAATTTTCTTTCTAAATATGTTTATGAGGGTGAGTTGTCCTTTAAGTATGATAGCATGGTACTTAGCGTATACATGCTAGGGACCTTGAAATGGTCTGAGAATATGTATCAATGCCCAACAAATCATGGCGATGGTGTAATCCAAATTGGAATTTTCCTTGGTCACCACCATGCCAGGTTAATACCATCAAACTCTGTCAGCCTTCCAATTGTATTGCCAGCTTAATGTCCAACATTACTTACCATGGTTCCTGACATCCATAGCAACTGCCTATTCCAGTTCTTTTTTTGCAACTGACTCCCAAATTGCTAATAAATGGGGCAGGCAAGAATGCCACAGGAAATTCACGTAAACAACTCTGTTTTAGTTTAATCTTTAGGCTTATGAAATGTTAAACTATCTAGGGTGAGATTATGTTAACATCTTTGGGGAATATATTTTCCCCGGATAACTTACCTTGCAGAGATCCTGGTCATGTACTGAACACCCTTGCGAGCTTCAGTATGTTGTGGCTCATGATAGGGAGTGTTGCACGCGTTGATGTTAGATTTTGATAAAGTTAGGCAAAGTTTAAACCTAAATGGTAAATTGCATTTGTTTTTCAACATAGAGCCCAAAAAAGCTATAAGTCGTGTAAAATTAGTATACCTAGCCAATAATCAATCCTGACTTTTGATCACTACACAGTCAGGCTTCTTAACGAAGAATTGCAAAATTTTGCCTGTGCTGTTAATTTTGTAGCTATCAGACATGCAACCACCAATGTATAGTTGTGATACTGTTTACTGGTCTGATCAAGAAAAAAATTGATAACAGCTGATTGGTTGCGGCAGAATAACAGCACAGGGAAAGTGTTGGCAGGGGCTCTTTAGTAGGGGTGGTGTTCTTGGTTTGGGCAGATGAGTAACTCTTGGTCGGGAAATTAGATTCTTGTTGTGGTGAGCACTGGGTGGTTCATTGGGGTGCGGTTGGAAAATACTCTTTAGGTTTTGTATGGTGTTGTGGGGTTGGGTGTGTTGATGGGGTTAAGTTTGTGTTCTGCTTGGTTTCTTGAGTTATTTGTTGGCTTTGTTTATATAGGTTACCGTTGGTGCTCGTATTAGTTGATCTATGTCACTAATATTGGTTTAGGTTGGTCTCTCTCTAGGTCTAGGCTGGGGTCCTGTGGTTGAACGAGCTGGGTTGTGGGCCTGGGTGGACTTGAGGATCTTGGGTGTGTGGATTTTTTCGTTGCTTTAGTTGGTGGTGGGTGGTGGTGTGGTAGGTGGGGTGATTATGGGCAAGTGTTGTGCGGTAGGTTGTGTGATGTGCTAGAGATGCGTTTTGTGGCGTGGAAGATTCGAATCGTTGGTGGTTGGTGCGGGTGGTGGGTAAGTAGAAAGTGTGCCGATAGGTGGTACTTATAGGCGGTGTGTCCCGTGGGTTGTCGGGCGCCCTGGACTGCAGGGATTGAGGCCAGTGTTTCCTGGGGTAGCCTCGGAGGAGGGGGGATGCAATGGGGGAGAGTGGCCCGTGTGGTATGGGGGTATTATTGGGCGTCGTGGTGAGAGTGAGAGGACCTGCTCGATGGGACGTTAATCCAGTGGGGATCAATGGAAAAGGGTAAACGAGTGGTGTGCAGGGCGAAGACTTGCAAAAAAATAAAGGAGAGAAAAAAGAGAAACAATTTAGGAGGAGGGTTTGTTAAGGGAATGATGTTAGTATTGTCACGCGAGATCGTGGACTGGCAAAAACGGGGGGGTCGCTTGTGTTGGGTGGGGGTGTTGTGTTATCTTAGTCGCTTGGCGTTCATAACGTCTTGGAGGGTGGCATCGGGGGGAGGATGAGGCCGCCCGTGGGGACACCGGGGGGGGGGGGGGGAGGGCGGCGCATATGGCGGTTGTTTAGATAGGTTCTGTGGGTGTGAGGCAAAGCATGCTGAGGAGCGGCCGAACACGAATCGAGGGCGGGGGGACACCCTGCCCAAAATCAGGTGGCATAAAGGTGAGGACCAAAGCAAGGGGGGGAGGGGGGAAAGCGGAGGCAAGGGCAAACACAACAAGGGCTACAGGAGTGGAGGTTGTGCCAGGCGCGGGGTGTGGTGGCGAGTCGTGGTGTCGGGAAGGGATGTAGGACGGGATGAGTAATCCAGCATGCGGCCCCATAAGGTGGCCGAGGCACCTGCTTACGACAGAGCGTCGGTGGCGAAGAGATGCAAAGGAGCAGAGGAAGAGCCCGGGCGGGAAGGCAGGGGAGAAACATGGGGGGGGCACGGACGGCCGGGAAGAAAGGCGAAGGGCGGCATCGGGGGCGGGGCTATTGGTGGGGGGGGTGGAGAACGGGGGCAGACTGGGGGGACGCACTGAGGTTGTGTGTAGAGGCAAGATAGTGCTCGGAGGGGCACAACCTGTGGCCGGCATCTTCAGGTGCCGCAAGTTGTATTGTATATGCACGTGGCGTACCAGTAGAAGTGAAACCGGTGGTGTACGGTGGGGGAAGGTGTGGGCTACCGGGACCTGGGCCTGGAACTGTCACCATTTGAAAGTGGGCGAATGTGCTTACAAAAAACAACGGCAAAAACCAGGCAAAATGGATTTGATATGGTGGCCTGGTGTTGGGCGGTCAAAAAAAAGACCAAGTGGACAGGGTTCAGACAGGGGGCAAAACCTCGGTTCGTGGTGCTACGTGAGACAGGTGGGAGCGGGGGTGGACGCTGAGGGTGAGCGCGGGGTGTTCCGTAGGGGATTGGTTACGGGAGTACGAACTATTTTGGAGCCTCACAGAGAACACGCGGGGTAACGAACCAATGTGTTCCGTGGCGTTGGGTCGCAGCTCTTCAGAAGCGATGCGGTAGTGGTGTTGTTTGGCCGGACAAAGCGATATATCGGGCGACGTGCAGATTTAGTAGTAGAGATCCAGAAGACGAATAGGGGGTAGTGGGCTAAGGAGTGTAGTGGGCTTGTGCTGGGGGAATGGTGTGAGGGGGGGGGTGGAAACACGGCATGCCGCAGGTGAGCCCAGAGGAAAGTCGGGGTACAACTCAGTGGTTACGAGGTTATTTGGTAGGCTCGGCCAACCAGGAATATCGGCGACGGAGTTAGCGTTGCAAGGGATCCGAGAGCTAGTGGTGGGTGGGTGGTTTCAACAAGCACCAGGGGGGAGCGTGCACATCAGTTTAGTTGCTTGGAGGGAAGCACCCAAAGGCCGTTGGGCGAGGAGGTGAAAGCGGATGGGCGGTTTCTGGTTGGAGGGGCGTGGGCCAGCGGAACCCCAGGGTGAGCAATTGTCGGGAATTCCGGTTAGGGTAGACAGAACAGCTAACATTGGGGGTGGGGGCAGCAAGGGGAGTGACAGGGGGGACCGTAGGTGGGAAAACGGGCCCCAAGGGGGGGGCAACGGGATGCAGGAAAGAAAGAAAAAAGAGAAGTTAGGAAAGGGCCCAACCTGAAGGAAAAGGAAAAAAACCAAACAGCAGCACGGGGGCAAACGGGGGCCACGCGCATTGACCAGGCATGTGAACGGACGTCATGCGCACCGGTGTCTGGGAATTGAACCTGCAACCAGTACTAACCCACCAGACATACTAGGTGGAGCAATACGACATCTAGATCTTTATAATTTATAATTAGGAACATAATGGAAACAAATAAAAGTAATTCTGGGGACTTGAACCTGTGAACCTATGGTCTATTTGTTTCTAAAAAGAAGCCAATAAGAGATTAGCCACAGCAAAGAACATAGAAACATTTAGAAGCTTTATCTATTGCTTTTTTGAAAAAATGTCAGTATGAGCTAACTGTTTTGTTTCTGTACAGATGTGTGGAGACAACTGTACAGAAAGTTTTCTGTGCATAGAGACAGTGAATACTGGGGTCAGGGGGGCTGGCTCTTTGAAGACTACATGGGCTGTGGGTTGTACTGGCAACAGCATGGAAGCCTTCTTAGTTACACAATCTATGACTTACATGTACTAAATGCAACTTACTAGAGAAGAAACTTACAATTGCAACTTATTAGAGTACAAACTTACTTTGGACTTATTTTTTTTACATTTTACGTGTCACTTTTCCTAATATTCCACTTCCATTCATATCTATAATATGCTCTTTGTCATTGGTACCAGATCCAACAGAGCACCTTTCTAGTAGGAACTTCAACCACCTGTGAGAAAAATAGTCATGGGCAAATTAGGAAGCAATTAACCTTCACTTTTTTGCAGTTATACTACCCCAACCAGTGAGGTTAATTAGTCCCCCATAGTCAAAATGTGCTCCAGATTTGCAACTCTTCCTACTGCATATGAAGCTCACTCACTTCCTCCTCGCCAGCATTTGGTAAGACACCAGCATGATTTTAACCTCATCCTTTTGCCCAATTACACTCATGTTTCTCCCTTCAATACACATCAATATCAACAGTTATCTTTTCTTTTAAAGGGACACTAACTGAAAAAAAAATGAAATTGCCTTATCCTTTTCTATATTTTTAGTGCTGTCAGGAACTGATCCCTATTTGCTCTCAATTCTCCCTGACACTAGATCTCCTCATGTCTTGTTCAGCTCACTCCTAGTTAGTATGCATGTCTCCTCTCTATGTATCCACCCCCTCCCGCCCCTGCGTAGCATGTGCAGCAAAGTGATCTGTGCTCTCATACAGCCAATAGCATTCACCCTGTGATTTTGTGTTATAGTGAAATTAAAACTGCTTTGCAAAGGAAGGTAAGCACACTGGGAGCTGTATCACTTCTTGAATCAAGTAAGATTTGAAGGTGTGTGTGTATGTGTGGGGGGGTTGTAATTGATTTCTTTACGTGTTAACATTGGGACCTAAGTCACAGACAGCAGCTAACTGCAGGATTGGGTTTATCTACACTACTACGACTGGGCTGTAAATTTAGAAAGATACACCTTGTTTAGGCAGGATAAAAAAAGGAAAGGGGGGAGAGTATGTGTTTATGTTAAAAGAATTGAAGCCAAATTTAAAGAAAGAGATAACTGGTGATATGGATGTTAAAGTGGAGGCAATGGGTGGATTAGGCAACAGGAAAGGGGTATGTCATTGTTGGTGTCTCTATAAGCCGCCAAATGCTAGCAGGGAGGAAGTGAGTCAGTTCATATCAGTTGGCAAGGGCTGCACGTTTGGGAGTGTGCTCATTTGGTGGACTTTAATTGCCCTGACATTGATTGGTGAATTGAATTTGCTGCAGGATAATTTTCTCTCACAGGTGGTTGAAGTTCCTACTAGAAAAGGAGCTCTTTTGGATCTGGTAATATTTAACATTGTGGAGCACATTATAGATATAAAGGTAACTGAGGCTTAGAAATAGTGACCATGAAATATATGTTTGGACTTTGTTATCAAAAGGAAAAGTCGCTGGGTTAACAAAGACTTATTTCGGGAAAGTAAATTTTCCCAGGTTAAAAGTAGCTCTTCAGAATGTCAACTAGGATAAGGTATTATCAGAAATAATAATCAGTAAAGGTACTGAACAGAAGTGGACTGTGTTTAAGGAATTTTAAGCCAGTTCACATCTACATTCTAAATGTATAAAAACCAAGCCAAACTTTTTTTCAAGATAATACAGCGGTTGGGGTGGGAGAGGGAGCCCTACACTACAGCAAATTTTGAAAAAAGGGGTGGACATGCCCTTTAATTATATTAATAGTAAGAAGATGAGCTCAAATGTTTAATGCAAATATTTTTTTCCCTCTGTATACACTATAGAAGATCCAAGTACAAGATCATAGAGTATAGTAGCAATAATGGTAATAAAGGTGCAAGTGCAACTTTGCTTAACCAAGAATATGGTACAGAACAACTAAATGGTTAATATTAATTAATCTCCTGGACAAATAAAAACATCCTCGGGTACTTAGGGAGCTAAGTTCAGTTGTATCAGGTCATTGTTTCTTATTTTTGCAGATTCCCTCATGTCCGGATGTGTGCCTCTGGATTGGAAAAAGGCTGATATTATTCCAATAATAGTAAATTGGTTACTTCCGCGCTATGGTGTGGTAGGGAATGTCTCCTTAAGTAGGGTGGCTGCACTGCAAGTTGTCCACTGAATTGTTTATAAATCTTTAAAGTATCTTGCTTGCTGCGCTTGGGGGTATGGGAAGGGTTAAACAAAAGTAAAAATAAAATAAATAGGTTAAGATCAAGATCTCTGTAAAAAACCAGTTTAAAATGACACTTCCATATATTAAAATTAAAATTCAACCACTCACTTATGTCTATCCACCACTAGGGGTAATGCAGGCTTCACTCTGTGCTGTTCTGATGCTTGCTTGGTCTGTATAGTTCCTAAAAACCTCTGAAAAAAAAACCTTTAAAAACAATAAAAAGCATAAAAAAAACGTGGACGTTTTCTGCAAGGTTTTTTTAGTGCTTTTTATTGTTTTTAATTGCTATAATAAAGTTTTTTGGCAACCTTATTCCTGTGTGCAGAGGTTTTTGGGAACTATACAGACCAAGCAAGCATCAGAACAGCACAGAGTGAAGCCTGCATTGCCCTTAGTGGTGGATAGACATAAGTGAGTCGTTGAATTTTAATTTTAATATATGGAAGTGTCATTTTAAACTGTTTTAACCCTTCCCCTACCCATACCCCCAAGTGCAAGCAAGGTACTTTTAAAGATGATATTATTCCAATATTCAAAAAGGGTAGTCATTCACAGATGGGTAATTACAGGCCTGTAAGTTTAACTTCAGTGGTGGGGAAGATACTGGAAAGTTTAATAAGGGAACATGTTCTAGAGTATGTTTCAAGGACTGACATTAAGAGTAGTACCAGCATGGATTTAGGAGGAATAGATCTTGTCAAACTAACTTGCTTGGCTTTTATGAGAAAGTAAGTAGAAATTTAGACTCTGGCATAGCAGTAGATGTAGTATACTTTCATTTTGCAAAGGCTTTTGATAAAGTCCCCCATAGGCGACTAATGTGTAAGGTCTGTTGGTCTGGGAAGGCACATTTGGTTAATGAATAGGATGCAAAGTGTAGTTGTTAATGGGGCTTCATCAGTATGGACTAAAGTGTTAAGAGGGGTGCGACAGGGTTCTGTGTTGGGACCGCTTCTATTTAATCTGTTTATTTATGATTTGGAAGTGGTATTGTCAGCAAGGTTTCTGTGTTTGCTGACGACACAAACTTTGTCGACCATTAAAAACAGAATGTGCAATCGTTGCAGGGGGATCTAGATAGATTTCACATTGGGCTGCTAGTGGCAGATGAGATTCAATGTTGAATAATGTAAGGTGATGCATTTGGACTTAAAAATTCTTGTGCTGCTTATACTATAATGGCTCTGTGTTAAGTGAATCCCTGTTGGAAAGGGATCTTGGTGTTTTGGTGAATAACAAACTAAAGGTAGCAAGCAGTGCCAGGTGGCAACAGCCAGAGCCAGCATGGTATTGTCTTGTAAAAAGAGGTATGGATCAAGGTAGGAAAATGTTATTCTCCTCTTTACAAAGCATTGGTAAGGCCTCATTTGGAATATGCGTGCAATATTGTAATTCTGTGTACAAAAGGACATCCTTGAAATGGAAAGGGTTTAGAAAGGGCAACTAAATTAATAAGGGATTGGGGGAACTTGAATATGAAGAGAGACTGGATAATTTACAATTATGTACCGCAGAAAAGGCGTTGGTGGGGATATGATTACTGTGTATAATACATAAGGGCCATACATAAACTATCTGGGGCATTGTTCACCAATAGAGCATGTCAGAGGACACATGGACATCCCTTAAGACTTGAAGAAAAAAGGTTTAAGCTTCAAGTTCGGAAAGGGTTTTGGAATGGTAAAGTTATGGAATGGTTTTCCAGTGGGCATTTTTATGGCAGGTTCATTGTTCAGTTTAAAAAAAAAAGCTGCTGTTTCTGCAGACAAGGAATGTTGCTTGTAATTGATACATAAAGTAGAGTTGATCCAGGGAAATTTCCGATTGCCACTTGGAGTCAGAGGAAGGAATATTTTTCCCCTTCATAAATTTGGTGAGTTTTTTTGCCTTCCTCTGGATCAACAGTTAGGCAAACAATGAGGATATTGCTAGATGGGTTGAAATTGATGGACGTATGTCTTTATTCAACCTCAAATACTATACTACAGTATAAGCAGGATAAACAATGGTGGAGGTGCACTCTACCCAACTATGGGTGCAGACGCCTCTGTAGGTTCTTCCCTTAGGAACCAGTGGCTTCACAGGAAAAAAGAGTAGCTGAGAGTCGCACTCCAAATCATTAAGAAATTTTTATTATAAACCACACATATTCACGTCACAACGTTTCGGGGGATACCCCTTATCATATCCCCCCGAAACGTTGTGACGTGAATATGTGTGGTTTATAATAAAAATTTCTTAATGATTTGTGCGACCCTCAGCTACTCTTTTTTATACTACAGTATACTATACTACACTACACAGAAGAACACAGAGCAACAGATAATGCTTATTCCCTTTCCTGGTCTTAATGCTGAATGGCTGGGAATACTGGTAAGCATAGGAAGGTCAGAAAAAAAAAAGCAGATTTAAGATGCTTATTCCCTTTCCTGGTCTTAATGCTGAATGGCTGAATACTGGTAAGCATAGGAAGGTCAGAAAGAAAAAAAGCAGATTTAAGATTAGTGGTAATTAATCTTAATTACTGTGTGATTAGTTGCTTGTGAGGTTCTCATTCATCCGGTCATGGTATATCTGTTGTATTCATTAGATCAACTGGACTTGAAGTTTAGTTCTTGAAGACGTTTCGCTAGTCTCAACTGGCTTTCTCAATTTAGAATGACTTGTACAAGAATCTGTGGCATTATGTACCCTGGAAAATCCCATTAGCATATCACAGGCCAGCCAAGTGTTAAGGGCGTGATTGGATAGTGGCTAGGAGGTGATAGGAACGCTTAAGTAAGGTGTCAAAACGCATTGTACATGGCAGACATTTGGTGTCGAACCCCCCACCTTATTAAGGCTTGGTTTCTTTATTTTCACATAAATAGCCTCCTTAACACCTCTCTTGAACCAGTCACATTCCTTTGCCAATATCTAACATTACAATCTTCAAAGGTATGTCCTTTATCCTATAATGCAGGTACACAGCTGAGTCCTGACCCGAGGAATTGCTCTTCTGTGCTGGGGCCATACTTGATGCAGTTGCTGTTTGGTCTCCCCCACATACAAATCGAGCATTTTCACTGCAATATACCGAAACACAGAAAAGCAACATCAATACACAGTGCAGTGTGTATATGCACACATTATCGTGCATGTGCATTATAGTTGATTGAGGACAAGGAAGCAGTTGGGGATTTTCAGTTCAAAGAGGTGGATCGTGCAAATGGTAAATATACTCACCTTCCTCCCTGGCTCTTAGATATTGATTACAGAACAGAAGCTGCTTAACTCCCAAGTCCCGGGTTTTTATCAACAGCTAAAGGAATAGTTCACTTTTCAAGTGAACTTTAAAATATGATCAGAATTTAAAAGTTAAATGTCTCTGTGCTGAGACAATCTGTGGGGAGCCCAACAGCAACTGCATCAACATATGGCCCAGCACAGAAGAGCCATTCCTACGTACATTCGAAAATCTTGAAAATTTGTTCCCACGTCCCAATCCGTAGGATTGGGACGATCTTTCGGATTTCGGAACCGAGGGGTTCTGTGTTGGACCCGATCTCATCTCTAAAATGCACATGGGTTTTTTTTTGTTGTTTTTTTTAATAAGCAATTTAAACAATAATTTTGCAACTGACAATGTCAAAGTATTTATGTTAATGGTAAACATTTAAACATTAGGCAGGAAGCCATTAGTCCCATTCAAAATAAAAAAAATAAAACTTATTAAGTATGTCAAAGAGTTCCAATAATTAGGATAACACAAAAGTACCATTAATGACCTTCTAAACTTCACAACTTCTTGCTAAATATGTCTCATAGGAATTTGATTTTGTTTTCTTGGCTTCCATTAGATTGGGTAAAAAACACATAATAAATAAAGGTCTGTACTCAAAAATGACCCCTAGGGGCATATTTATAAAAGTTCGCTATTTTCCCCATTTCATTATCGCAGGACAATCGCAATGACATATAGCGCTATTTTCGCCTTATTTATAAAACCACTCACTTTCGCCTTTGCGGAAAAGTATCGCGATAGTTTTCACCTTATTCATTGCGTTAAGTGTGGTATCACTGCGAAAAGAAGATTGCTCTCTAGTGTAATTTCAGAGTTATCTTTGTCACTTTTTTATTTACAGCTATTATAAATAGGGGATTCGCCTTTTTGCTCCTTTTCTCCTTTTGTTGCTTTTTTGCAGTTTTAACAGAATTTTTGCCAAACATCATTACTTAGGATGTTCCATTAACATGACTATTTCTTACACAGCACTATGGTTGTCCCCATATTAATGTAACTGGTTTGGTAATTAGCTATAGTTTACTAAAAATAAACAATGCTAAAAAATGTGTCCTATTAATAAATATAGAAAAATCACCTTTTCATTTATACTATTTAATCCTATTAATGAATAGAGAAAATTCGCCTTTGATTTTACACTATTTACCATTTCCTATTAATAAATAGAGAAAATTCGCTTGATTTATACTATTATACTTTGCTGTAAAAAACCCAATTTTTTATTTTAAATAACAAAGATAGTGTTTCAGTGTGTTTTACCAATTTAACCAGGGAGTATTACCTATTTACCATTATATGTGCTGAGCTTTTTCAGCATTATTAGTGCTACTTTTTGCTAGATAGCGAGGTAGCGAAAACGCGTAAGTAGCCATTTATTTAGCCTGCCAATGGGTCCATGGAGGTGTCAGTACATTGTGGAGTGTTTCTCAATACTAATAAGTACTCAGGGGGGTGTTAGAGTATTTTCCAGCATTTACTGTAATACGATCTGAGATTTCGCCTTTTTTAAGATTTTTTTTTTTAATGTTCCGATTTTCATTATTTAATTGATGAAAATTTGCCTTTTTAATAACTGATGAAATGAAAAGATGAAAGTTTAAAAAATTATGGTAAAGGGCTATGCCCCTTTATAAATATGTCTCTCAGAACCCCATTTGATTTTATTGGTAAATAAAGAAAATCTAAACATTAAAAAAAAAAAAATCTTAAAAAAGCGAAATCTCAGATCATATTACGTAAATGCTGGAAATACTCTAACACCCCCCGAGTCCTTATTATATTGAAAACACTCCACAATGTAGTGACACCTCCATGGACCCATTGGCAGGCTAAATAAATTGCCATCTTTACGTTTTCGCCACCTCAGACTTGGCGAATTGGAATAGCTGGACTTAATGCAAAATACACTTTTCGCCATTTTATAAATATGCTTGAGCGTTTACCGCGCGATGTATGGCGAAAAGCAAATGTAGCGGTAATGACCTTTCGCCACTGGTTATCACGGCTTTATTAATGGCGAAAAGGCCAAATTAGGCGAAAACCTGCGTCAAAGAAGGCGAAAAGTTTAACGAACCTTTATAAATATGCCCCTAAATTATTATAAAAGTTAGACATTCACTTTAATTACTCTTACTCTCACTATAAGTAAAAGAACCTTATAAATTCTATATTGTTTTTTACATGTAGGAAATTTAAAAGTGAGGTAGGAAGACCAACTTATATCTCCCATTTACTTACAGACAAAAAATATAAAGTGGCTTGTTTGCAAACAAATGTTTTTTTTCTCTGCTTGTGCACTGATTAAATGTCCCTAAGAATACACGTCTAATCTGCTTTACCAGTCTAAACAGTGTATGGCCAGCATTATGGGTTTTATACTACAATTATTATTTAATAAACTTATTATTACAATTATTGATATATATACTTTATTTGAAATAAAATGCACAAATTTTTTATTTTAGAAAATAAGCATTTTTGCTTGATTAAACGCTTGTTTTTTTTAATAGTCGATATGTGACTAAGCAATATACATACAGTAAAATTAGTCACTAGAATAATATGCTATTTTCTTTTTGCACTGTGATATAAAATAAAAGTTCTCTTTAAGTTAATAATTACAATGTACATAACAGTTATCTGGATAATGAGCATACAGCATTTCACCGAAAGCATATTTTCACAACCCTGTGCTTTTCTACATTACAGCTGATCTCTGCTTCTGCAGGTCTTGCAATGACAGAATTGCTGAGACAGCATGTTCACATTAAATGGAATTATATTTTCAAGAGGTTTGGTGCTGTGAAGCATGTTTTTTACTGGGTCATTTTTTTATCGCACAGGAAGAGCAGCAAAGTTAAAACCCATAAAAATGAATCTTTTCAAATGGTGCAGATCTCACAAATAAATACATGAAACAGAACTAAACACATTTATATAATTTCCTGTATAACAGAATCTAGTAAAAGGTGTTAATTCTTGATTTTTAACATTAATTGTCTTTGGGTTATATTTATGTGATATGCAATACGAATAGGAGCATGTTTATTTTTAAAGGGCATTTTCACCGGGTACGATTTATGATCGGTTAGCGCAATGTTAAGTCTCACTTTGTGGTGGCTGCATGAGCACTGCCCTTTCGCAAACCAATTTACCAGAGGCTGCGTGGCTGTTTGCTTGAAAATATTTAACGCCAGGGCGTAAAATACTTACGTGCTGGTGAGATTCACCTAGAGTCACACAGCCTATGGTAAATCCACAATGGGAGATTTCCCCAGAAAAAAATTGCCTCTGGGTGAATCTCCCTTCTACACTCTTGTTTAGTGCAATGAGTATTTATACTGTATGCTATTAAAGTTAGACCCTACAACATAGATAATGCTGCAAGGAACTACACAACCTTACACTACAACATACAAAAAACACATCACACGCAAACCTCCTAAACCTACAAAACAGTCTGTTCAACCTTAAATGAAGCTCTAGCCATGAAGCAGCTATGTTTATAAATCTATGTTTATAAATAACATAAAAAAAACACTAGGTTTATATAATAACATTACACTGGAACCCAAGTTCGAATCAAATTCTTGAGTATGCACAAACTCGGATTTTTTGGACTTTAAGGATTTTCTACATTTATAGAATTTGGGGGAATGATCCAGCCACCAATGACAGCTATTCTTAGCTATGCCAACCCCCTGGGTATAAAAGGCACCCTGACAGGCACCTTGTGAAGTTTAACCCTTTTGCCCACATTTGAAAGCTAACAACTGATTGGTTGGGGCAAAATTAGCACCATTTTTAAACGATAAGAACTTCTATTGCCTAACCCTGTAAGAATTTTAAAAATTATATATTCCAATGAATTTTCCCTTTAAAGCCAGAATTTCTTTTTTTGTTGTTGAATTTTCACCACCTTTTGTTAAAGTAAGCAACAATGAAGCATTGCCACTCAATGCTGAGCATATTTCCTCTCTTAAAATAATGAGCATAATGAGATTCAGAGACAGATTCCAGAAATATGGATTTTCGAAAAATATAGAATTTTTGGGATAATTAACGAATGTCGAATGTGGAAGCTTGAAAGTATGCGTGCGTGAAGGAAGTTACTTTATTTTAACTTCTGGATATTTGTACATGTTACCATTTCCCAGGTCCCAAGCCTATTACAGTATGTTACCATTGTTATTTTAACATTATTTTAATTACATTTTTTGAACTATTTGTCCCCATCGATGATTTTGGATTTACAATTTTTTTTGATAGTTCGAAAATACGAAATCGGATCAAATTTTTGGAAGTTTAACCATCCCTAGCTATCAATATGCAAACAGGCCACATACACTACTGGTTCAGAAACTTCACAAAAAATCTCCTCAATCCCCAATAACAATTTTGAAAAATATTGATTGTACAAGCACCTCACAAGCACCTCGCAGCGCACAGAGCCGTGAGTGGGCAAGAAAGGGGCATGGTGGGGGCGGGGAGAAACAGATATCGTAAGGGGTGGGGGACGTATTATTTTGCAAGAAAAGAATGTGTTCATCTAAATTCACTTATCATCGAGTGGAAGAAGCCGGAGGCTATTACCAGTTAGACCAAGCACTAGGAATGGGAGAAATAGATGCCAAATGGCAAAGAATGCAGTTTATGGCCAACTACTGGTAAAGAGAATCATGCTTGTTAAAAGAAATGTAAAAATAAAAAAAGACTTGCATTGGGAATTTAAGGAAATGTAAACTTACATAAAGGTCTGCTTGTGAAGGTTCTCATTCATCCAGGTCACGGTATATCTGTTGTATTCAATTAGATCAACTGGACTTGAAATGTAGTTCTTGAAGCGACTAGCGAAACGTCTTCAAGAACTACATTTCAAGTCCAGTTGATCTAATTGAATACAACAGATATTTACATAAAGGTCATAAAATGGCTCTGAGGTTCTGGACAGAATAAGCTTGATGGTGGGATGGCCCTTGTGTACCCTATACAATATGCAAAATATATGATCGGGAAAAAAGTTCCCTCCATCATGGAGCCTACACGAACTCCTCGGTTCTGAAATCACGAATGATACTCCGAATCTGGAGATTGTCCGGATTTCTGGAAATTCGGAGACGCATTTTCAATAATTTTCGAATGGTCTGGTAGCTATTTTTTGTCATTTCAAAAATAGCATCAAACGTTCGAAAATCCTCGAAAATACGATCGGGAAACTCGCGAAAATGGTGTCCGATTTGTTTTTTCGAGAAAATTTTTCAAGCTATTTTCAAAATTAATCGAAAATTGTGTTCCGAAATTTGTTCCGGTTTTGGATTTTCGGATCTTGGGATTTTCCCAGCGGCAGGGATCTGAAAACAGTAACAAACTAGTGAGTTCGACATCTCTACTTGGGACTAACTTTACAGTACTTAAACACCTAACCCCTTTGGGTGGAGTATAGACATTTCCTTGTACAATCGAAACACAAATAAAGTTTAAATAAAGATGTATCCGCTAACTAACCTTTTTCTTTTCCAGAGCTACCTGTGGCCCTTGTAAAGTGCTGGCCACTTGGACCTCGGTCACATCCGTGCGCATAGCGAGTGACGTCACAACGCACTCGACAGAAGTACCCACAGGTCTTCGTGGGGCGGAGCTACCTGATAGAACACATGAGCGCACGTGAGTGACATCACGAGCACTCGACGAGGTCACAGGGTCTACGTGGGGGCGGCGCTTACTGATAGAACACAGTATCCTAGATGAGGCCAGCCACTTACCAAGGCCCAGTAGGCTCTGGAGAGACTAAAAAAAACAAAAAACCAGAAGAGGGTTGTTAGGGATTAGAGATGTAGAACTTCGAAAAAAAATTTTCGGTCCATGCGGAGGATCCCGGAGTTTCTAAAAATCCGTAAATTACGAAAAATCCGCAGCGGACCGCGTTACAAAACGTATAAAATGAAACGTTCGTGCAAAATCGCCATTAAACAAGTGGCTAAATAGACACTTGGAACGACACTCAGGGACCTGGGTATGGCCTTAGAAACCAGTACAATCCTAAACCATACTAAAAATTACAGTCCGCTAGCATGTGAAATTTTAAAAAACTTATTTTTCGCAAAATAACGAGGATTTATGTAAAAACGAGGATTTAGTAAAACTGAGGTTTCCATTAAAAAACGAGGCTTTCCCGTAAGAACAGCGGATTTTCGTAAAACGGAAGGAATTGTAAAAACGAGGAACCGGAACTTCCTGCCCTACAAAATGGCAGTCCTGCAAGGCAAACTATATGCCATGCAGTACCTTCCTGTCCAGGGGGTAGATACTTCCCCCTACATGCAACCTATCATGTGCGGCGCGAAAGCCGGTTTGGAGGGCTTCCCGCGCGTTCTGCACCGCCTACGGCTACCAGACCACTGGTCTCTACCCTCCAGAGACAGTGGTCTGATCATGAAGAGGCAAGTAGCCTCCATTATGTACTGCCCATAACTGCAAATGATGGAAGGCAGTAGACTTTTTTATATTACTGTATTGGTAATAAGTAGTAAAGTTTGTTAATTTCACTTCTGACACAAAACATATTTAGATATATTTTTTATAAAACATCAAAACATCCTTAAACTTTGGCTGAGAGAGAGAGAGAGAGAGGACGAGAGAGAGGAGAGAGAGAGAGAGCAGAGTTTTTTGTATTCTCATTAACTGGTTATTATTAGAGATGTCCGAGATTCGCAAAAATCCCTGTCATCGAGGATCCGCAAATTTTCTGAAACAATCGAAAACCCTCGGCGGACCCATTAAATGAATAATACACTTTGAAAGTTATGAGATTTTACGTTAATTTTCGAAAATTTCGAAATACGAGAAAACTAATTTTCGTAAAAACGAGTAATCCTAGTTAATTTCGAAAATTTTGAAAATACGGGGGTTTCCACGTATTTCGAAAATTTTCATCAAACGAAAATACTAAACTCGTAATTTCGAAAATTTTCAAAATTGACTAAAAAAAACGGGTTTGGATCCGCGAACGGCATCCCCTACTGCTGAAAGGACAAGTACACTGAGTTGGATTCAAAACTCTGATATACCGATAAGGTACACCAAACTGGCAAGGACAATAATACACAGCCGGTCATTTATTGTGTGTGCACCAATATTCAGGACTACTTATACACTGGGGGGGAATTATCTTATATGGGAAAACTGTTTATTTTGTTATTAAACCATTGTAATAATTATGTTTACAACAATTAAACTGTTTTAATCTGTCAAAGAAGTAAGTGCACTGTCTGCGTTGTGCAGATCACCAACGTAACCCACTGTGTGCCATGCTACCTATAAACCTCCCATAAAAGCAGTGATCTGGTACAAAGTTGGTGGCAGCAGGCTAGTATACTATATTGGTTCTGTATATTTGTTCTCTGTGTTAAATATGGAGCCTAGCCTCGAAAGTATTGAATTGGATCCTCATTATCTTATCCAGGTAAATCAAAGCCCCTACAGACTCAGTAATCTCTCAGGGCCCAATTGCCCAAACTATTTTAGATCTGATCCATTTGATGGGTCGGTGAGTGGAACTGATTGGCTCAGAACCAATTTGAATTGGCAACTCCACATTAATGTTGGGAGAGGTGCTTGCTTGCAAGTCCTTAGCCTTTTGACTTAGTGGTAAGCCAAGGCAGGTATAATACTGAATAAAAATGCTAGTTATCAGTTACGTAAAATGTCTCTAAAGCAAGTTTTCACCAGATCTAGAATGTGAGTAGAAGGACCGCCAACATTCTTTAATAGGACGGAGGGAACACTGGGAGTTATGCCATTTGGTCATGCTCCTGCGAAACTTGCGTTGTAAAACTTTCCCAAATTCTTCTCCTGACTCCAAGAGGGCAACTGGCAACGATCAGTCATTTCCTTCAATATGGTGTTAGGCAGTGAAATGCGCTTTCAGTTTACACTAACCAAGCCAAAATCTTTGGGGACGTTATCCAACAAAGCAATGAATTAGAGTTCTCGGGCAATGGAACCTACCCATTGTGCTGCAGTTTGGTCTACCGACCACAAACACCTGTACCAGGCCTTCCAATAAGATGTACTGGACGCTGTTTACCAATTAACGGGGTGGAGGGTTCGGATTAAATGTCTTTCGGCAATAGAAAAAGTTTAGTAAAACCCCGAAGCAGACCGTTCAAGAGTTACAGGTGGCAGAAGCATGAATATAGATGTGGATGTGGTGACAGCTGGGCATACAAAATGTCAGAGTTCAAATGTCCTCTCTATCTAGGCCATCTAATCCTTCCCCCCTCATCTATGAACTCTATTTTACGCATCCCAGAGCCAATCTCACGGTTGGCTGACGATATATTCTGCCTTTCCACAATAGAAAATGTGTTCATTCACCTTCTCAGTTGACGTGGTGCACAGTCTGCAATGTCCATAAACGCATGTGGGCTAATAAATAATTTCCCAGATCCCTAAAACCACTGCTTGCATACCAAGCCTTCTGACAGTTTGTTAATGGAGGACTCATGCATTTCTAGTAAATGGCAAAACCTGTTGGTGGGTCATCCAAAATCTAACAATTTGGCCTTTGAATTTGTTGTGGCGACAATGCCCTTCAATATTATCCTGTTAGGGACAGCAGTATGCTGGTCCATATATATTTATGAGTAGCTCTCGTGACTTTGCTGGGAAGGAATTTCCCCTTATCTCTTCAGATACGTGGAGCCGAAGTTCCAATTGTTATAGTATAGATGGAGACACAATTATTCCCCCCCCCATATGTGGAAGTTATTATACACAGTAAAGTAGATGGAGGTCCTGTCCTGAGTAGGGAGCCTCTCTTTGAACCCATACAACCCTCCAATGATAAGTTATATTCATTGTTTGGCAGTCCCTTGGCTTTAAACATACAAGGTCAGGTACGTGAAGGATCCAAATCTCACTACAGGAACCTCAAGGATGTACTCTGCACTGTGTTAGGTATTCTTACCCTGATATATATGTAATGCCCCCCTTTTACCCAACAAATCGTAAGCCTATGTCCCTGCCTCACCGTATGGAATGGTCCAGAATCATCCAGTCTTGTCTTCTGCCCAATTACCATCATATCTTAAGCTTGATAATCAGCTTCAAGACCTTGTAAACGTTGGACTGGTATCGCTCATCCTGGAGCCCACTGGGCACCCCTGGTAGTAATGTGTAAACAAGAAGGAATTGTGGTGCCAGCATGTGTGTTGGATACCGGAAATTGATGATCATCTCCGTAAGGACGGCTTTCCCCTACCCTCGCATTTGAGTACACCTCTGAACTCCTGCTAATGCAAAATGGTTTCTACCTGACTAACAAGTGGTTATTGGCAGGTCCAAGTGCACCTGCTGACAGAAAAAAACTGTTTTTTTGTCACCAATACAGGACTCTTTGAATTTAATGTTATACCTTTTGGGCTCTTAAGGCACCCAAAAAAAGGGCACTTTCAACGCTTGATGGGATGTTGTTTTGGCTGACCTTCAGGACTGCTGTCTTGTGTATCTTGATGATATTATTGTTAATTGGCGAGACATTGCTGAACATCTGCAGAGTTTGACATTTACCTAAAAAAGTTGAAGGATGCTAAACCCTCTAAATGGCAATCTATTATGTGAAACAATAATAAATACCTGGGCACACATTATTTATGCTTCTGGGGTGGCATCAGTACCCAGACAACAGTGACATCAATGTGTTCAGTGGCCTGCCTCCAAGAAATTAAGATGTCCATAGTTTTTAGAACCTTGCTTATTATTACGTAAATTTAATTGAGGGTTTTGCACACATTGCTGACCATGCATAAATTAGTACCAAAGGGTCAACGTAGCCTGGACCCAGCAGCTGTGAAGTGCCTTTTAGAACTGAAGAGACGACTGACCTCCCAGCTCTAGTTAGGCCTACCCCAATCCTCATGTCCATTTGTACTAGAACACAGATGCTAGTGACCTGGTATTCGGGCTGTTTCATCTCAAATTCAAAATGGCCTGAAAAAGTGTGTATTTCCTAGGCCAAGGACTCTACTAAAACCTGAACAAAAGTATGCAACCACCAACCACCATAAATAACTGCTTGCTGTTATACCCCCTGTTACCCGTTATTACAAACACTTCTGCTCGGTAACAGTTTACACTGGGAGCTCGATCACATTTCCTTAAAATGGCTCCAAATTTTCATGAACCAGATGCGTTGTGGAGCAGCTTCCATATTTGACTATACAGTTAGGCATGTTCCGGGCGACGCATCGAATGCGGATGCCATGTCTTAGGCCACCTCATGATATACGACAGAGTAAATGCTCTCCTGTCTGACTCTGCCATGGGACCTCCTCTTCTAATTTCCAGTTAATCCAGGCCTCAACCGTACAAGTTATTTCCGATGGACTTGAAGACTGCCCCAAAGCTTAGACAATGGATTTGTGTGAAACTGAAACAGTGGGCAAATAGCTAGAGAACCATCTATTTACCCGATTCCTGCCATAACTTCCCCCACCAAGATAAGAGATTTATCAATCGAGAGTGGTCTTTATTATCGGGACACAAGAGGGATGATGTTCGAGGTGGTGAGCTAACTTCCCAAATTATTGTCCCACGCAAGTGTACACTAATTCTAGAAATGTTACATAACTGATACACAGCGGGGCATTTGGGAGAGACAAGTAACTGGCAAAGTAATGCTCGCTATTTCTGGCCAACCTGGCGCAAAAATATTAGAGCATGGTGTAAATCAATGTACTGTACTGTGGGGGATGTAAGAATAGGAAAGTAGCCCCTATGGTGGTGTCCCAAACAATTTAGATATTCTAGAGTACACTTAAACAGTAACTCCTGATGGCCATAAGTAACAATCATTTGTGATTATTTTTCTAAAGGTGAAGCTTACCCTTTAACAGACAAGAAGTTAAAACTATTACCAAAATTTCGTGTATAGACCTTGTACTTTGTCACTATGGGGGTACCCCTTCTATTCACGGACCAAGTGAGAGGTTTGGACTACATTTTTAATGGCATTTGTTAAAATTTGGTGCCATTCAACAAAACCCAAACACTCCCTACCACCCTGAATATGATGGTTTGGTGAATGGTTACACCATACCCTTCTTGATAGTTAATCACTCACTTTATAGAGACAATATCAACGTGACTTAGAAAATTCTCCCTATGTCACTGATGCCTCCATAGAAGAAGGTACAAGCTACACTGGTTTATGCCCCTTTCATAGTAATGTTTGGTAGGGAAGTATGCTTACCAGTTTGATCTTATTCCAGGGGGGAGATTACCCACAGGGATTTACGTGATACCTAAAGCGACCCATATGAGGGAGGGTGACAAAACGCCTTTCAGAAATTAAAATTATGGTTCAATCTCACCAAGCCCCAATGCTTCTGAGAAAGCAAAAAAATACCTTTGACCTCAACAGTGAATCCCATTCTATGATCAAGGTTAATTTGTGTGTGGGTTAAAGATCCACCCCCCGATAAGAGAGTGGTGTGCCCTAAACTTAGACCCAAATATAAGGGGGGGGCCATATGAAATTGTACAGAAATCAGAAATTGTCTGATGTTTGTTCAGCTTCACTGAATGTTAATGGGGTCGTACCAGTGTTTCAGCATTATGTAGAGTTTAAAAACCTTTTGTAACTCATTTTCCTCCCAAGCTGACCAACCACAATACTCTGGGTCTCTTTATCATGCTATATTGCTCCCACCCCAGATACATTTGGCCATGAGTCATCTTATGAGTGTGTGGACCCACTGCCACCAGCGGAACCCTTCGTACTTATGTTCTGATGTAATGAGACTGACGTCTCCTTTGAAACTCACCAAGTTGCCAATTCTTCTCCTTATTACCTGCCGAGACCAATTCGGCAAAAGGAGAGTGCCCCACCTGGCTTCGATTATTTGTTCAACATATAGGATGCAAGGCGCATCTTCTCAAAGAAGGGGGAGGGTATGTAATGGACATCTACACCCAAGCTCCTTATAGTACACACCTCCAGCCTGCAGTGGTGTCAGATATTAGTAAGAGACAAGACACCCTGCTCTCATGACAGGAAAGAGGAGAAACGTGAAGTATATAGAAATGTGTGAGGTGTGCTCATGTCAGACTGATTCTTTTGGGTGATCCCTAAAACAGCTGTGGTATGGAGAGGTGTGATCCGTTGTACAGTGGTGTCTCCTGATTATCTACAATACAGATCTGTGCGTAGGAGAACCTTGTTACCGCCGGCTGAAAGACAAGTTATCTGATTGGATACAACTCTGACATACAGATAATGTACAAACCAAATGGCAAGGACAAACAATACAAAGCCCTGGTCAATATTTAGTGTGGTGCACCATAGCAGATGGACTACTTCATCACTGGATATCTTATATGGAGGAAAACTGTTTATGTTTTGTTATGAAACCATGTCCAATAATTACTGTTACAGTACAATTAAACTGTTTTATCCTGTTCAAAGAAAGTAAAGTGCACTGTCTGCTTTGTGCCAGACCACCAGAGTAACCCACTGTGTGCCATGCTACAATATGTTAGGGAAACTACAAGCCAAATTAGCAGGTGATCTTTTATCTCATAGGGAGGAGGTAACAAAACTACAAAGAGAAATCATAAATGCGTTTCACTATGGCGGTATTATAAAGGTGCAGTATCAGTATTGAGATATGGAAATGAAAATTAAGTTTGCAAAATGCACAATAGAAGGCAGCGCATAACCTGTGATCGTGTTCGGATTATATAACAGGTTTGGCAGTAATAACAAAGCTCATGTGAAGTGCTTTCATGCTCATTTGGAAACAGCGGTTAAGGAATATAAATAGAGAAAACAACCAATTTTCTAACTGTGGAGAAGGAAGATGGAGAAGCCTGAAGAGAAGAATAAAGATCAAACATTAAGCTAACTTTAACAAATATAAATCAAATGTTTTATCCTGTTAGATCAGATGTGTGTATTCTCTTTATATATTGTTTGAATCGTCAATAATCAACTAGATTGTTAGCTCTACGGGCAGGGACCTTTCTCCTCTTGTGGGCAAAGACTCTAGCACTTCATTATACAATTTATATATTTTATGTACAATCTATGATATAATCTAGTATGTATTCATCCCTGTATGACTTCATCGGGTCTTCATTACTGTCCGCACGCGTCCACAAGTGGCGCTTTATAAATAACACATACATACAACAATATCACAGCCTTAAAGGGTATCTCCACTGAGGAAAAAAAAACATTTTTTTTTTTGGTTTATTTTAAAGTACACCATCCCCAACCTCCTTTCCCAAATCACTTTCAATTTGATTGCAGCAGGCATGGGAAAAGTGGTGGCAGGTTCCTGGGGGTGTGTCTTTCCCTGTGTGAGTGCTGTCACTCAATGTGCTCATATGGTGCAGCACACCCACTTGGCTTGCGTAAGAAATCCTTTCCTCCCTGAACTCTCTAAGTTCATCTGATTCATCAGAGAGAGACACTTGGGAGGAAAGTTTAAACCCTCTTCCCACAATATGTAACAAATGCAGGGGGAACTTGTGGTGTTTTTAATAAAGATTTGTTTGTGTTCTAACTCTAAGATTGATTCATAGGGATGTGGGAATATATGAGGCAAATGTTGGTATGGGAGAGAGTGGGAGAGAGAAAAGGGTAAGTACCTGATGTGTGGTGTAATAGAATCGACCAACCAGTCAATTCCACACAGACAGCAGTCCCGACGGTCCTCTCAGTTCTGGTGCGCATGCACTAAAAAGGAAAACACGCGTCGACACTTTCCCGAAGCAGTCACTGGATGTGGGTGGCCTGCACCTCCACAGCGTTCTGGGGGGAAACTCCATTGATTTCTTTAACTACCGCTGAAAGACAAGGATACTTGCAGGTACATATCCACCTTACAATATCATGCGTACAACCCAGGTGACTTTTATCATGGAGTGACCCTTTAAAAATGGTTTAGCTTTAAAGAAACACTATCCATGAACCTGTCAAACTACTGGAAATTCAATTATCTCCAAATTTGTGTAAAACCCACATTAATCCACATAATATGCGGTTATACGGGTGTTTTACACGTATTTTAATGCACTGTGCCCTAATTCTTATGATCTACCCAGCTTTAGCAGACACAACAAAAAAATGTGTGTTTTTACCAAAAAACACAAACAAACAGTCTATTACATATTAATTTATGAGTCTTATTTATATTAATTGATGTTAAAATGAATATATGTTTACAGATGCACATTAGATAGAACATTTTAAAATGACAAGTGATCCACTTCAGATATTTGAAATAAAAACAAATATATTAAGAAACAAATTGCTTGATTGTACAAAGCCCACTCCCAACTTGTCTGCAAAATAGAAGATAGCACCTCCCAAGGGTGAAAGAGAACGATCCTTTTTATAAAGAAACTTGGACTATTTCCTAAAACTATGGTTTTCCTTTTAAAACCAAAAAAAAAACAAAAAAAAAACCCAGAGAGTGTAAAGCAAATTTGAAACTAGAAAGGGAAGTTTAAGATTAAAGTAAAGGGGAGTGTTGGCATTATTCTTTAAAACTCAATAATCTCCAGTGGAAATGAAATGAGATTTCAAATCCATTTTGCTAATCACATTCATTCTTTTATTTTGTTTGTCCATAATCATTTTAGGTGGGTGTTAGGGGTGCCCCAGCGGATTTTGTACCTGTACTGTGGGGTGTCATTGAGAGGTTATGGAGGTATGAATGTAACCTAACCTTGAATGAGAATTGTTCCAGAAATTTTCTAGAAAAAAATTAAGCCAGATCAAACAGTTTGTGGTGGTTTTTATGGCTTTCACTTGCATTTCAAAATGTGTGTCGGTGTAACACTGTAATGTGGTATATAATCCTTACCTTACATCCCAGCTTCAATGTTTTCCTGTAATGTCCCTGTAAATCCCAAAACAACTGCCACCAGGAGCATGCAGGGAGTGAAATTGTTTCCCCATCTGAGCTTCCTCTCAGAGGGTTTTTTTGGCTATTGCTCAGAGGCCAAACCCCTCCCTCCCTTCAATTTCCTCTCCCTCCCCCAGTGTAAAATGACACCTTGGGTATGTAGGGCAGCTTACTCCCCAGCCCATCCGCATTTATATATGTTCAGAAAGTTCCTCGAACTCTATTACCGTCCCTCTCTCCTACCGGGGTGGGACATGTCTTTAAGAAAAAGGGGTGGACATGCTCTTTAAGAAAACATTGCATGCAGCAATGTTTTTTCACTGGCTATGAAGAGAGATCCGTCTGTAAGTAACTGACCTGAGAATACATATTGTCATCAATGGAGCAGACAATGTGCAGTGTGCCTATGTACACACTAAATTGCAACTTTGGCAGGATTAAAGGAATTATCTAGATGCAAAAAAGTCCCCAGCCTGCTTACATGCTTTTGTCTTGCTTAATATGAGTGAACAGCTCTAGTATACAGGGCCAATGCACCTCCTTTCTAGATTTTTGTAAGCTAAACAATATTATATCGGTTAGCGTGAACTTACACTCCTTCAGTTGAGGTGGCTTCACGTGCAGCCCACAGCGATTCATATAACGAATGCAGCATTTTATTGGGCACTTAACGCAAGGTGATAGTGGCATGAAAAGTGCTGAATAGATACTGCCACTTAGCGATGGCCCTGAAAGCCACTATCGTCAATAGCACTGCCAACGGTTTTGCCACCAGGTTGCGATAGGGCTCTCAGTGGCATGGGGCTTTATAGAATTTACGAATGCATTTGTGGATAGAATAAAGGACGCCAGGGGTGCCCCTACCATGAAGCAAAAGTGAAAATCATTTGTCAAGGCGGGCCCCTGTGGAACACTGAAAAGGTCGTTATAAAAAAAATTCTCCTGTCCTGCAATAAACCGCATTTCCAGCAACGCTCCACCATCAGTGGGTAAGTCAGCCTCCAGTTCCACCAGTCAGTGTTAAGTCAGCCCTCCAGTTCACACAGTAATGTTAGTCAGCCACCCATACCCACCGCCACAAGCCCCGCCTATGTCCCTGATGAAGCCAGCTTCCCACCTTCACGTGGCCTTCCCCCCTGCCTGCCGGATGGCAACATTAAAAGATCGGTTTAGGTGTCAAAACCCCTAGGACACCCTGTAAGACAGCTATGTTGCGTTTAACTTTGTAGTGCCGGGGTTGGTTTTTGCAGAGATACACTGGGTAAAAATGCAGCTACTGCTGGGAGTGACCTGGAAAGGTGGGGGTTAATTCCTTGTCTCTGTTTAGAGAGGTCAGAGCCAGAACAAAGTACCAATCTCCCTAAACAAGTAGTCACAAACATCTATCTGTACAAAGTATTCATGAGCAGACCAGAGCACGTCTGCATGGAAAACAGATTGGTCTTTGTGATCTTCTGGCCATAGATGATCTATGGGATGTTTATTATTCTATTTATGATAAGACATCCACCCTTGATGGGTGCAGCTATAACTACTAGAGATGTCCCGAACTTCGCAAAATTCCTCCGCTTGAGGATCCGCGAAATTTTCGGGAAATGCGTGAGCGGACCCATTAAAATAAAATACCTCAAAAATACAGATTCTGCTGTATTTTGAAAATTTTATGAGAATCTCGTAATTTCGAAGTTTTCAAAAATACGACGAATCCGCGGTTCGGAAGTTCGGAGTGGAAATCCGGAAAGATCCGCCGTTATTCGCGAACGGATAAATCGGCGGTGGATCCAGGTTCGGATCCGCGAACCGTCCATCCCTCAATAACGACAGCAGGTATATGAACTCAATTGACATTTAAAACTCCCAGCATTTGTACAGGAAAAATACTGGGCAGACAGAAATACTGTTGAGTCATCTCTCACCACTGCAACAAGATCTGCACCCCTATAAAGGATAGATATCTCACGCAGCTCCACTGCTTACTCCTACCCATAATCCCTTTAGGTACCTGCTCATTGTAAACTCTTACTGTTCTCCCATAATGCTTGGATGACATGATGGAGATTGAATGTCCAGCATTCCTTGGCGATAGAGTGGATGCTGGGAGTTGTGGTTTTAAACCTCGTATATCTCTGGTTTTACCTATCCGTCACGAATCAACAAGAAAATAGTTGCAGATACAGATTAAAAATAAGCTGAGGCCCCATGGGGAGGTAGAAGGTGGGGACAGTAAGCCCATTGGTAGGTACCAAAAAACAAACCAAACCACCGCAATCCTATAGGCGGGCTCCATCCCAGCGTAAACAGCAATGGACCAGAATAAGGAGCAGAAGGTGCACTTCCTTAAAATCACAAGCGTTAGGCACATCACCTTCACAGAAACATAGGATCAGTACGTTAGAGCTCGCGGGTTGGGTTTCAGTGTCTGAACTTGCGGTTCAGAAAAGTGGGGTGCGGGTCCGAGAAGGTACTAATTTTTGAGTTCGGGTGCGGGTCTGAAAGTAAAACCCGCACGGACTGTAGTCAGTTATTGTTGCCAGCAATACCAACTATTTTTACAGTTTAAACCAATTATTAAACCGATTGTTAATTCCAATCGGTTTAGCAATCGTTAATTTACAAGCGTTATCGTTGATTAACGCAATCAGTATCTACATCCCCAAAGAATACCATTAGGTAGTTTACTCCCTACACAGTATTCTACAACCCAACATTCCCTTAATTAAAAATGTTTGGGTTGTAACTATCAATAATGGCGAGGTACTTGCCCTAAATTGTGATACCACGCGTTTACCAAAAAGGGGCGTATATCTAATGTTCTGTTTCTATCTAGATTGATAAATAGATACGTTGATAAAACTTAGGTGTGGTTGCATGGAAACTTCGGTGGGGTGGGTGTTGGGGTGCATCAAAGGTTTGCGTGATAACTGTGTTTGAGGTGGGTTAGATGGGTTTGCTTTTGTTTTGTTTTATGACTGTAAATAACATTTTAGGTATGGGTTTGCCATGGAAAATAGAGTGAGATGGGTATAGGGTGTGGTGTAGCTATGTAGGGTGTGGGGGTATGTTTTTGCTATGTGACCCTTAAACTAAATTTTAAACTTCATTCTGAGTCATCTTTTAATATGTTTATTGTGTTTATTACTACAGGAGATGGAATAAGTGGGTCTAAATCCCAGTACAATACCAATATCTAAATGTATTATGGAATGCTTATTTTTTGTATTTTTAATGCATTTTCCACCTTTGGAATATTAATCTAAAATTAATACGGTACGTTTCTCGTCTTTGATGCTTTGTAAATAAACTTCTCTGATATGTAATATGTTTGGATGGTTTCTGTAAGTGTATTGATTCTTTGCTTGTGTAAAAGCTAATTAACCTCGTTGACTGCTGTGAATGCATGATGCTGAAATAACCCGTTAGTGCGGGGTGAGTGATGTAGTGTTAATCATTTAGCTGCCAGACAGGGGTGTGCATAGCCAGTTAGAGTCAAGAGTAATTGGTGGTGGTGCCCCAAGGCCTTAAACGTGGAGCGTGGTGGTGGCAAATACCGATTAATTAGTCCAATGCGTGCCCAGCGAACTGGCATTCGTGACACGTTCTAGTATCTTAGCTAGGTTACAGCCCACACTTTTCCTATATTTCCCACACATCTAGCTTGTGCAAGGAGATATAGTCCAAAAATAGGAAGAATAAAAGAGAAGGAAACAGAAAGAACAGTAATTTAGCTCTTCAAGCCAAAACAACTATGATTTGAAACATTTGGGGCCTAAGATGTGCAGGTAAGATGTGCAGTCTGTTTATAAATGTAAATGTCCCTAAATGTATCTCAAGAACTAAATTACCTAGGGTACATTTTATTTTATCAGCTCACGTACTTTCTCTGGATTTGTTTTAGAATAAAGTTATCCTAAAATGTTAAAGATTGTCCCTTTACATATCTGAGTTTTTGCATTGGAATTTTACATTCCCATCACACTTATTGTAGAAAGATTTCTTGCTGCTTAAAATTATGTGCATTTAATTTCCAACTGTTAAATGTTTTTAATGCAACCTACCTAATCTTTAGAATTAGGAGATTAAATGTCACAGTCTGTGCTTTGAACCATTGTGTGTGTTAGCAGAATTGGGAAAGATGTCAATAAAGGGCTATGGGGATTTTTTTAGGTGATTGATTCTGTTTTTTCTGGGTTTCTGTACATTAGATACCTGTAAATATACAGTTTATTCCTACGCATGTTAGTTCAGGAGGTTTTAAAGGAATAATTTTTCAGTGATGCAAATCCAGTCTTATGTAACATCTAGGCCAGTTCTCTAAGGAGCTGATCTAAGAAGCAAAACACATTAGGCAGACTTTAGTCACAAAAGTAGCATGAATTCGAAACAGCACTGAAGGTGATGAAGAATTGTACTTTATACTTAGAAAATATATTTTTTTCTGGGTCAATCTGTAAAATATTGGCAGTTCAGAATGAATGATTGCATGGAAACATCCACATTAGCATCCATAGAAATATACAATGGTCTAAAAATTGAGTTTACTTCCTAACTGTCCCAGTTCCAATGTTTGAGACCTGGTGTCCTGGATCAGCTAGTGAAGTTGCACCTACCTACCTACAATACAATGTACATTAATGAAGCTTCAATAAATCTATTTTTAAGGTGGTATGGATTGTAAAAAAAAATTATCCTTAAGGGTTGGCCACACTACAGTAATTTAACATGTGATCTGATCACATTTTAGAAATAGCACACTAGTGTGGCCAATTCGCTGGCCACAATAGAGGTGAGAATCAGTGCATTCAATGTGGGTGCCACAATGCATGCGGTGCAATGAGATCCGTTCACAATATGTATGCGCGCCCAATTTTGGACTATTGCGCAAATTGGGTGGTACAACGGATGCAACGCACATTATTCCAGTGAGGATATGGTGTCAGATTAAAATTGAAAGGCTACATTCGAAGGTTACCGAAATTAAAAGGTACATTCGAGGGTTACAGGAATGAAAGTTACTGAATGAAATTTCAATGCTGTGTAGTTTGCATGGTGCTGTGTAGCTGTGTAGCAATCATTAAAGTTCATGTCCAACCCTCAATCTAAAATAGCTCCGTAAGGGTTCCGTGTCCCATCTCTAGCGGTTACTACATTGCCGAATAAGTGCAGGTCGGTGTGATAGGGAATTTTATTGCATCTCCCCCAATATATGGTGGTGGTCCTAAGGGAAAATTGACCAACTGGGTTCCCAAATCAGTTGGGTTAGAAGGGAGGGAGAGATTAGGCTTCATATGCTCCCCCTTCAGTATATGCAAATAGGAACCGAGACTTCTGTGTAATTACCCAGAAGTCTCCATCCTTATTTGCATATACTAAAGGGGGAGCAGTGAAGCCTAATTGTTTCCTTTTAAAATTTGTTATATCTGTCTATAGGTGCTTCACACTGCAAAACCAGAGCCTACACTATGGTGATTATGGCTCAATAAAGCTAAAACCGGTCTGTGTTTGGCTCTCTGGTTTTGCATTTAGCTTTGTGGAAGCTGTAAAAACCTTTATAGGTTGAAGCATTTGTAAGAGCTACCATGGAAAATGGAAATTACCCAGAAAGCCTTTGTTCCTTTTTTGCATGTGATCACATTGCCTGTTATATGGATCCGTGTGTAAGAATGAGAAATGCAAAGTTGTTAATTGAATAATTTGAAAGTAAAAAGAAATTGAAAAGGTTAGACGTTAGGACTTCCAGACTGGGGTTACCTTGACGTGGTTGGAAGGCTTTTCATTCAGAGTGATCACAGAATGTATACTAAAAACCCCCTTTGTTTATAAAGGATGCCAGTGAGCAGATAATATGATAGTATGGGCCTAGGAATGTGCATTGATTATCTTTTCTATTGGAGTGCTTCCACAATCCTTGTATTGAGAGACAGACGACAGATGACCGACAGATGATAGAATAAGCCCCCCAAATATAGCTGGCCATACACTTTTATTGTAATTTATTGTAAGATTCCATATTCAGAAATATACATACTTCATCGGTATAGAGAATGATATCCAGGTGACAACACATTCGTGGTAGGGTTCTGTGACCAGGGTTGCCACATTTATGTAGGTTGTAGGGACACCTACAGTATTAAAAGACATGCAGCATGGTTGTATAGGGTACCAGACCAAATAGATATTGGGCAGGTGCACAATTCAGACTAAGCATGTACGCGGGATCCAGCGGTGCACATAGGATACCATATAGAATATGCAAAATATATGAGTCGGGAAAAAAGATTCCCTCAGAAAAAAAGATCCCTAATATAAGGCACAAAAATACGGTGGCTTTAATATTATCAAAAAGCGTTTATTAGGGATCATAACAAATGTAACAACATTTCTAAACTCGATCCCCTCCCTCCTTATAGCTTAGCAGGCCAAATACAAAAAATCTAAACACACCAGCACCCCTACCACTGCCAGGTGTCCTGATTCAGAAGACTTTCAGGTTCCTCTGAATTCCCCTGTATGGATTCATTGTGAGTAGTTCGTACTGTGTTCTATCAGACAGTTGTCTTACGGCCCATTTTATATTGGGTCTTTGTCATCACCACAATGTTTCCACCTTTATCGGGCATTTACTACTAAGTCATCCCTTTTACTAAAGATCTAAGTGCTTTTAATTCGCCTTCTTTAGATTGGATTCACCGACTCCCTTCTGGGATAGCTTCGATATCTCTTGTAACTAGGTTCACACAACCTTAACATTAGGGAATCCGCTCAGAGAGATGTGAGTATGTTAATACTGGAGGCGGTTTCCAACTTTTCTTTTCTTGAACTAGTAACATGTTATGCATCTGAATGGAACTTTAACTGTTAATACCGGTTTCCTTCTTCCATTTGAGATAGCCAGGGACGCCTGGCAGTGGTAGGGGTGTCTGGTGGTGTTAGATTTTTGTATTTGACTGCTCAAGCTATAAGGAGGTAGGCGATCGAGTTTAGAAATTTTTCATTTGTTATGATCACTAATAAACGCTTTTTGATAATATTAAGCCAAACTTATTTTTGTGCCTTATATTAGGGATCTTTTTTCTGAGGGAATCTTTTTTCCCGACTCATATATTTGCATATTGTATGGGACACAAGGGCCATTCCCACCATCAGCTTATTCTGTCCAGAACCTCAGAGCCATTTTATGACCTTTATTAAATATCTGTTGTATTAATTAGATCAACGACTTGAAATGTAGTCTTGAAGAGTTTCGCTAGTCGCTTCAAGAACTACATTTCAAGTCCAGTTGATCTAATTGAATACAACAGATATACGTGACCTGGATGAATGAGAACCTTCACAAGAGACCTTTGTAAGGTTACATTTCCTTAAATTCCCATGCAAGTCTTTTTTTATTTTTACATTTCTTTTTAACAAGCATGATTCTCTTTACCAGTAGTTGGCCATAAACTGCATTCCGCCTATTGGCATCTATTTCTCCCATTCCTAGTTGCTTGGTCTAACTGGTAATAGCCTCCGGCTTCTTCCACTCGATGATAAGTGAATTTAGATGAACACATTCTTTTCTTGCAAAATAATACAGTCCCCCCACCTTACGATATCTGTTTCTCTCCACGTCCCCACCATGCCCCTTTCCTTGCCCCTCACGGCTCTGTGCGCTGCGAGGTGCTTGTGAGGTGCTTGTACAACAATATTTTCAAAATTGTTATTGGGGATTGAGAGGAGATTTTTTGTGAAGTTTCTGAACCAGTAGTGTATGTGGCCTGTTTGCATATTGATAGCTAGGGATGGTTAAACTTCAAAAATTGATCCGATTCGTATTTTCGAACATCAAAAAAAAATGTAAATCCAAAATCATCGATGGGGACAATATAGTCAAAAAATGTAATTAAATAATGTTAAAATAACAATGGTAACATACTGTACATGGCTCTGGGACCTGGGAAATGGTAACATGTACAAATATCCAGAAGTAAAATAAAGTAACTTCCTTCACGCACGCAGTACTTTCAAGCTTCCACATTCGACATTCGTTAATTATCCCAAAAATTCTATATTTTTCGAAAATTCCATATTTCTGGAATCTGTCTCTGAATCTCATTATGCTCATTATTTTAAGAGAGAAAATATGCTCAGCATTGAGTGGCAATGCTTCATTGTTGCTTACTTTAACAAAAGGTGGTGAAAATTCAACAACAAAAAAAGAAATTCTGGCTTTAAAGGGAAAATTCATTGGAAATATAATTTTTAAAAATTCTTACAGGGTTATGCAATGAAGTTCTTATCGTTTAAAAATGTGCTAATTTTGCCCCAACCAATCAGTTGTTAGCTTTCATGTGGGCAAAAGGGTTAAACTTCAAAAGGTGCCTGTCAGGGTGCCTTTTATACCCGGGGGTTGGCATAGCTAAGAATAGCTGTCATTGGTGGCTGGATCATTCCCCCAAATTCTATAAATGTAGAAAATCCTTAAAGTCCAAAAATCCGAGTTTGTGTGATACTCAAGAATTTGATTCGAACTTGGGTTCCAGTGTAATGTTATTATATAAACCTAGCTGTTTATTTTTTATGTTATTATAAAACATAGATTTATAAAACATAGCTGCTTCATGAGCTAGAGCTTCATTTAAGGTTGAACAGACTGTTTGTAGGTTTAGGTGGTTTGCTGTGATGTGTTTTTTGTATGTTGTAGTGTAAGGTTGTGTAGTTCCTTGCAGCATTATCTATGTTGTAGGGTCTAAACTTTAATAGCATACAGTATAAATACTCATTGCACTAAACAAGGTGTAGAAGGGAGATTCACCCAGAGGCAATTTTTTTTCTGGGGAAATCTCCCATGTGGATTTACCAATGGCTGTGTGACTCTAGGTGAATTCACCAGCACGTAAGTATTTTACGCCCTGGCGTTAAATATTTTCAAGCAAACAGCCACGCAGCCTCGTAAATGGTTGCGAAAGGGCAGGCTCATGCAGCCACCCCCAAAAGTGAGACTTAACATTGCGCTAACGATCATAAATCGTACCCGGTGAAAATGCCCTTTAAAAATAAACATGCTCTATTCGTATTGCATATCACATAAATATAACCCAAGACAATAATGTTAAAAATCAAGAATTAACACCCTTTTACTAGATTCTGTTATAAAGGAAATATATAAATGTGTTTAGTTCTGTTTCATGTATTATGTGGAGATCTGCACCATTTGAAAAGATTCATTTTAAGGCGTTTTAACTTTGCTGCTCTCCTGTGCGATAAAAAAATGACCCAGTAAAAAACATGCTTCACAGCATCCAAACCTCTTGAAATATAATTCCATTTAATGTGAACATGTGTCTCAGCAATTCTGTATTGCAAGACCTGCAGAAGCAGAGATCAGCTGTAATGTAGAAAAGCACAGGGTTGTGAAAATATGCTTTCGTGTGAAATGCTGTATGCTCATTACTCCAGATAACTGTTATGTACATTGTAATCTATTAACCTTAAAGAGAACTTTTATTTTAATCACAGTGCAAAAGAAAATAGCATATTATTCTAGTGACCTAATTTATACTGTATGCTATTATTGCTTTTAGTCACATATCGACTATTAAAAAAAACAAGGTTTAATCAAGCAAAAGCTTATTTCTAAAAATAAAAATTTTTTGCATTTTATTTCAATAAGATATATATCAATAATTGTAATAATCAAGTTTATTAAATAATAATTGTAGTATAAAACCCATAATGCTGGCCATACTGTTTAGACGGTAAAGCAGATTAGACGTGTATTCTTAGGGACATCTAATCAGTGCACAAGCAGAGAAAAAAACATTTGTTTGCAAACAAGCCACTTTATATTTTTTCTGTCTGTAAGTCAAATGGGAGATATAAGTTGGTCTTCCTACCTCACTTTTAAATTTCCTACATGTAAAAACAATATGAATTATAAGGGTCTTTTACTTAAGTGAGAGTAGAGAATTAAAAGTGAATGTCTAACTTTCCTATAATAATTTAGGGGCATATTTATAAAGGTTCGTTAAACTTTTCGCCTTCTTTGACGCAGCGTTTCGCCTAATTTGGCCTTTTCGCCATTAATAAAGCCGTGATAACCAGTGGCGAAAGGTCATTACCGCTACATTTCGCTTTTCGCCATACATCGCTGCGGTAACGCTCAAGCATATTTTAAAATGGCGAAAAGTGTATTTTGCATTAAGTCCAGCTATTCCAATTCGCCAAGTCTGAGGTGGCGAAAACGTAAAGATGGCAATTTATTTAGCTGCCAATGTGGTCCATGGAGGTGTCACTACATTGTGGAGTGTTTCTCAATACAATAAGTACTCAGGGGGGTGTTAGAGTATTTCCAGCATTTACTGTAATATGATCTGAGATTTCGCTTTTTTAAGATTTTTTTTTTATGTTTAGATTTTCTTTACTTACCAAAAAATCAAATAGGGTTCTGAGAGAAATTTATAAGGGGCATAGCCTACCATAATTTTTTAAACTTCATCTTTTCCATTTCATCAGTTATTAAAAAGGCAAATTTTCATCAATTAAATAATGAAAATCGGAACATAAAAAAAAAAATCTTAAAAAAAGGCGAAATCTCAGATCGTATACAGTAAATGCTGGGAAATACTCTAACAACCCCCTGAGTACTTATTAGTATGAGAAACACTCCACAATGTACTGACACCTCCATGGACCCATTGGCAGGCTAAATAAATGGCTACTTACGCGTTTTCGCTACCTCGCTATCTAGCAAAAAGTAGCACTAATAATGCTGAAAAAGCTCAGCACATATAATGGTAAATAGGTAATACTCCCTGGTATAAATTGGTAAATACACACGAACACCTACTTTTGTTATTTAAAATAAAAATTGGTTTTTTTTAAGCTAAAGATATAATAGATATAAATAAAAGGCGAATTTTCTCTATTTTTATAAAGGACATGGTAAATGTGTAAAACTCAAAAGGGATTATTTCGCAGTTACTTAATAGGAATAAAAATTAGTATAAAAATGAAAAGGTGATTTTTCTATATTTTATTAATAGGACACATTTTTTAGCATTGTTTATTTTTAGTAAACTATAGCTAATTACCAAACCAGTTACATTAATATGGGGACATACCATAGTGCTGTGTAAGAAATAGTCATGTTAATGGAACATTCCAGTAAGTAATGATGTTTGGCAAAAATTCTGTTAAAACTGCAAAAAAGCAACAAAAGGGAGAAAAGGAGCAAAAAGGCGAATCCCCTATTTATAATAGCTGTAAATAAAAAAGTGACAAAGATAACTCTGAAATTACACTAGAGAGCAATCTCTCTTTTCGCAGTGATACCACACTTAACGCAATGAATAAGGTGAAAACTATCGCGATACTTTTCCGCAAAGGCGAAAGTGAGTGGTTTTATAAATAAGGCGAAAATAGCGCTATATGTCATTGCGATGTCCTGCGATAATGAAATGGGGAAAATAGCGAACTTTTATAAATATGCCCCTTAGGGGTCATTTTTGAGTACAGACCTTTTATTTATTATGCTTGTTTTTTACCCAATCTAATGGAAGCCAAGAAAAACAAAATCAAATTCCTATGAGACATTATTTAGCAAGAAGTTGTGAAGTTTAGAAGGTCATTAATGGTACTTTTGTGTTATCCTAATTATTTGGAACTCTTTGACATACTTAATAAGTTTTATTTTTTTTATTTTGAATGGGACTAATGGCTTCCTGCCTAATGTTTAAATGTTTACCATTAACATAAATACTTTGACATTGTCAGTTGCAAAATTATTGTTTAAATTGCTTATTAAAAAAAACCAACAAAAAAAAAAACCCATGTGCATTTTAGAGATGAGATCCGGGTCCAACACAGAACCCCTCGGTTCCGAAATCCGAAAGATCAGTCCCAATCCTACGGATTTTGGGACGTGGGAACAAATTTTCAAAGATTTTCGAATGTACGTAGGAATTGGCTCTTCTGTGCTGGGCCATATGTTGATGCAGTTGCTGTTTGGTCTCCCCTACAGATTGTCTCAGCACAGAGACATTTAACTTTAAAATTCTGATCATATTTTAAAGTTCACTTGAAAAGTGAACTATTCCTTTACTGTTTTGATAAAAACCCGGGACTTGGGAGGTTAAGCAGCCTTCTGTTCTGTAATCAATATCTCAAGAGCCAGGGAGGAAGGTGAGTATATTTACCATTTGCACGATCCACCTCTTTTGAACTGAAAATCCCCAACTGCTTCCTTGTCCTCAATCACTATAATGCACATGCATGATAATGTGTGCATATACACACTGCACTGTGTATGTGATGTTGCTTTTCTTGTGTTTCGGTATATTGCAGTGAATAATGCTCTGATTTGTATGTGGGGGAGACCAAACAGCAACTGCATCAACGTATGGCCCAGCACAGAAGAGCCAATTCCTCGGGTCAGGACTCAGCTGTGTACCTGCATCTTAAGGATAAAGGACATACCTTTGAAGATTGTAATGTTAAGATATTGGCAAAGGAATGTGACTGGTTCAAGAGAGGTGTTAAGGAGGCTATTTATGTGAAAATAAAGAAACCAAGCCTTAATAAAGGTGGGGGGGTTCGACACCAACTGTCTGCCATGTACAATGCTGTTTTGACACCTTACTTTAAGCGTTCCTATAACACCTCCTAGCCACTATCCAATCACGCCCTTAACACTTGGCTGGCCTGTGATATGCTAATTGGGATTTTCCAGGGTACATAATTGCCACAGATTCTTGTACAAGTCATTCTAAATTGAGAAAGCCAGTCTGATGACTAGCGAAACGTCTTCAAGAACTAAACTTCAAGTCCAGTTGATCTAATTGAATACAACAGATATACCATGACCTGGATGAATGAGAACCTTCACAAGCAACTAATCACACAGTAATTAAGATTAATTACCACTAATCTTAAATCTGCTTTTTTTTCTTTTCTGACCTTCCTATGCTTACCAGTATTCCTAGCCATTCAGCATTAAGACCAGGAAAGGGAATAAGCATCTTAAATCTGCTTTTTTTTCTTTTCTGACCTTCCTATGCTTACCAGTATTCCCAGCCATTCAGCATTAAGACCAGGAAAGGGAATAAGCATTATCTGTTGCTCTGTGTTCTTTCTGTGTAGTGTAGTATAGTATACTGTAGTATAAAAAAGAGTAGCTGAGGGTCGCACTCCAAATCATTAAGAAATTTTTATTATGTGTGTGTGGGGGCCATTGGGATTGGTTTGTATGGGGGCCGTTACACGCAACAATCCTGAAAACCAAAAATCAATCATTCAAAACTGGGATGTCTGCATGCATGGCAACAATTCCATCCAGTATATCAGTTGGAAAAAATGTATCAGGGCAATCAGTAATTAGATGCAGTGAGAACAGCAATGCAGTCAATGTTCAGACCAACTGGTTCTCTGTTCATTAGCATTAGCTTTTTTTTAAAACTATTTATTATTTCATACTTGTTTTAATTCCTCCCTTCTATTTGCCACCCACCCCACTCTAGTAACCCTTTTATGCAGTAAGATACCTGCATATCAATACATACCTCTCTCAAAGTAGATTCCTACTGGCATGCAGTATCACTCTTCCTAATATTACTAATCCAACCATTAGCATTTTGTTTTCTAAATTGCGCATTACTGGGAACTAAAATTCTTCCTATCGCTGTACCATTTATTGGATGATTTGCCCCGTTTCTTTAGATATCCGATCTGAAGTATCTTACAGAAATAGCTTACATTTCAGCTGTCAATCAAGTGCCTTATTATCATAAACAGTTACAGTTTTGCTGTAAATGGAATGGTGACCTTAGGTTTGTGTGAATTGCATGATGGGAAATTTCCCCTTCCCACTTCTGACTCATAGTAATAACTGAGCATGCTTGTCCTCATGGAAGGCATTGTCGCTTAAGGGGGCATACTGAGCCTGAGCAAATTAAGTACTGGATTACAAGGGCTACTAAGGCTGGGTATACACCAGTTTTTGTCCTGACTGAGCGTTCGCTACTAGCAAGTGCTCAGCCGGGACAAATGACTGTCTGTGCAGTAGTTGCCGTGGATGATAAAGAACCGCACAATCGCCTGTGATTTACCAACAGGCCTGTTGGTCCAATACAGATGAACAGGTGACCAAGCTTGTTTGTGGCCAGCCGCTCCACACCATAAGATATTTTCAGACAACCAACCACAGCATGTCACTATCAGTTGGTCAGAAATATCTTACAGTGTAGTAATTTAAAGATTAAGATGAGGCAAAGTACTTTTTAAATATAGTTGCCCACATGTAAAATTATTCATGTTTATATTTTCAACTATTATCTTTGGTGACAGGAAGCGGCAGCCATTATTGCTCAGCGCACCGAGAATCCCCTGGAATTCTTCAAACAGCAGGAAAAGGCTACTACAGAGAGCAGTTCTACTTTGTTAACCCCTCGAACGGGTAATTGAAATAATCCATGTTTTTACTGCAGGTCTTGAGGGTATAATGTTATCCTTTACAGGTTTCTATAGCAGGTATCACATTTCCAGTGTTTTGAATTTATAAACATTTTGTTCAAATGGAGTTTCCTGTTTTACCAAGTTGCCATGGCAATGCATTCACACCAGCCAGAACATATGAAAATTGGAATAGACTATATTATCACATACAAAGAGTTCATATAGGAGCTTTCTCCTTAAAGGGCATGTCCACCCCAAAGCTATAATTTAACCCACTGCTGGCCCAACTGTGTAGTGTAATAAAATCCTTACCTTACATCCCAGTTCCAAATGGTTCTCCTGTAATGTTCCTGTAAAGTCCCCAAAACTGGCCACCAGGAACCTGGCAGAGAGGGAAATTGTTTCTGCCTCTGAGGCGTCCTCTCAGAGGTTTATGGCTTGCTCAGAGCAGCCCTCCCTCTCCCTCCCATTTTCCTCTCCCTCCCCCTAGCATAAAACCCCTTTGGAGGGCTTCCTCCCCAAGCCCCAACGGCTATATTAATATTTGCAGAAACTCCCCCAATCATTACTTACGTTACCTCTCTTCTCCGGCGTTCTGCCGGTCCAGCCTCCTGCTTGCAGTTTCATGCAAGCAGAGGGCCGGGACATTATGCCGGAGGAAAGAGGTAAGGTAAGTAATGATTGGGGGAGTTTCTGCAAATATTAATATAGCGGTTGGGGCTGTGGGAGGAAGCCTTACAGTAGCCCAAAAGTTTTAAAAAGGGGTGGACATGCCCTTTAATATAGCCTATTGAGATAATAATTGATTTGGTTAAGGGAGATTATGTTGTGACCACCCAGCAACTATCTGGAGCCAAAGAGCACTTATTTCCCCAAGGTACAGTGATTACTGCAAAAAGTAACACGTTTAGAATTAAAGGACAATTATACTTACTTTACCCCCACTCCTCTTCTTCTGTCCATACCTTCTACTCAGGGTGAGGACCTAAACCGCTAGGTCCTCAACCCTGGGTTCGCTTGACCTATATACTTGCCATATACTTACTTGAGCCCGTAGGTGACAAGGCCAATTGGAAGACACACTGTTTAAAAGAGAGTGTCTTCCTGTTGGCCTTGTAACTGATGAGGAGGACAGGGCAGAGCTTACCAGAGCAGCATGCAAGTAAAAGTATATGGCTCAAGTCAAGCCAACCCACCGGAGAGGACCTAGCGGTTTAGGTCCTCACCCTGAGTAGAAGGGATGGACAGAAGAAGGGGAGCGGAGGTATATACTCTTCTCCCTTTTGAAAAAAATGTTGCTTTCATACCTTTTGCTATTCCCATGCTGTTGTCATTAGTGAGCTGCCATTTCAGGTTCTGTAACTGTCCTTCTTCCCAGAATGCACTCTTCCTTGGAATGTCCCTCACAGTAATTTCTACTGAAATTACAGTAACAAATATGCAACAAAATATTAGGTCCAGTGCCTGTGAAATTAAATAACTGGTCGTCTTTGCTGAAAACCTTGTAATATTGTTTTTATGCTGATTGCTTTCTAGATATTAACTGTAGTTGGTGTATCTGGTAGTCTCATTTTCAAGATTTGTCCAACTCCTTAAGAAAAAAATACCAAAAATAATATATATTATTTGTTCTGCTGCTGTTATTTGTAACATTGTAGTGAGTAGAGAGCCTGAACTCAGCTCCCTCTACTTGGAAACAAAGTTGTAAAGAAAGGAGTGGGGAGGATGAGCTCAGCTAATAGTACTGAGAACAGTTCTAAAATGCCAGATAAAAGCTACTACAGACTTTATAACAGTGGCCCCTGTGACTAGCAGCCATGAGATCCCTATCCCTTCCTCTTTCTTCCTTCCATCCAGCTCTCCAATTAGAACTCTTGGAAATAGTGGACACTGAAGGGTTAATGGCAATACTGTGGGAAAGTGCTGGCACTGAAAGTGTTAATGCCAAAACTCTTGGAGGGCTAGGCCACACTACTGGTAATACTGTGCTGGCACTGAAGGGTTAATGTCGATACTCTGGGAAAGTGCTGGCACTGAAAGTGTTAATGCCAATACTCTTGGACAGCTAGACCGCACTACTGAGCTTTTAAGAGCGATTGCAATCTGATCGCTAGGTGGCTAGAAATGGCCCTGCCATTGGCCCATACCCCCCCAGTTAACCTCAAACCTTAAATAAATTCCAACAAACATTGGGGTTCAAAAAAGCCACAGCTTTTTGAGCATAATATAACTTGATATAAAACATAAAAGCCGGCTGTTGTCCTTTTGCAACAAGCATGAGTTACATAACTTTATAACCAGGAGTCTCCAACCACCTCCAGACATGAGCCCAAGTCAGAAGACGTGTCCTAAATATCTGCTGGTCCTGCTGTGACATAAAGAGAACATAGAACTTACCATTCAAACAATACTTTTTTTTTTTTTGCATTGTTACATAAAATCATGGGAGAGAGGGAACTTTGAGAATTAGCTCCTTCAGACAAGTCCCATTACTCAGACAGCTATTCTAAGTTCTGAGGGAAAGCGAGTAAGCAGATTTCCCGCTCTTAATCTGAGCTCTAAAACTCTGCCCCCTCTTTATACCTCCTAACCAATCCCAACGTCGCACCACAGCTAGCATCAAAGAACTCTCTTCATTGGCATATAAGCCAAGGCCTGCCCCCAGCCCATTTCTGTTGCTAGGCTGTCATTCTGCTGATTTCTTCTAAAATGAATGCCTAACTCTACATGATTAACTCCACAAAGGAATGTCGTCTGACATTTGCCACCTACCTCTCTGTCAGCCTTTGGGCCTATCCAATAATGGAAGGTTAAACACATGACAATGTTGATCCACATACTTCTGACTTAAAGGGAAATTAAATTTCTTTCTTATATTTTGGCTTAGAATCAGAGAGAGAGAGTAAGACCAAAACACCAGTTAAGGCAATTCTTTAGAACATGGTACCAACACAGCATATTATATATATAGTTAATTAGGAGAAGCTTCATTCATTTTGACTGGGAAAGACGCTTACCATTTCATTGCAATAAAAAATGTAAACTGGAAAGTGTGGTAATCTACATAGCAATATACTTGTCAATAATTTAGAGCAAATACACATATATGATAGTTTGATGTAATGCCTGTCTTCTCTGCCCATCCCTTTCAGCGTTCAGAAGTTCATCCGAAGCAGGACCTCCTCACTCTCCACAACCAGAACGGCGAAGCAGTCTAGGTGAGGAGTGGTCAAAGGCTTTGAGGTCTGAGGAAAAAATGGATGATGGAAATTGGACCCAGCAAGGACTCACAGAAGATGTATTTATGGAGCCAAAAGAGGAAGACGTGGGGTTTCCAGATGCTCCTCAGTTGACAGGGAATGAAGAGGAAGCAGTTATGGAGCTTGGAGAGGTGGATATGATGTCAAATACACAGCCTCCTCCAGCACAAGAAGCCACTAACCTACTAGATCTTTGGCAAAATGATGAGCCACAGGACTCCACTTGGCCAGAAACAAATTTGATAACCTCTCAAGAGGAGGTCCATGTAGAGCAAAAGGCCTTTGGGGAAACAGAAACATGTCCTCCAGTCCCTGAAGATAACCTCTTAAATTTTGAGGAACTGCCACAACCACCACCTACATTCTGCGACATGGAGGCTGAGGAGGATCCTCAGAGCATCATTCATATTGAGGGGCCACATCAGATGACTCTGAGTTATCAGCATGCACTGCAGGAAGCCTCCTGCCATCAGCCAGAGTTGACAGACTCACTTCTAACCAATGGGGAGACATCACAAAGGGAAGGAACACAGGTAATCAATAGTTTGCCTAAATACACTGCACAACCTACATATAAGTGCTATGCTTGATTATATGCTTCTCTGAACTTTCCTGTTGGTTGTGTGTTGAAGCTTTTAAAGATAGGAAGCCTGGTCCTCATTGAGGCAACACATACTCAGAAAGGGTTATCTTTAAAGGAGGACTCATTTCTAATTTACTTTTATGCTCCAGAATCTGAAAACAACCCCCCTAAAAACACCAATAAGCTATAAATATCACTTCAGTAAATTGTATTAAAGTAAATGTAAACCTGTTAAAAGGCATGTCCACCCCTCTTTCAAAAACCCAATATGTATTAGAACACCCCCCAAAAGCTGGGTTTCGTTTTACTTACTTGTAACAAAGATGCTCCCAGGCTGTGTAAAGCTGCTTACAATCCCACGCTCCAGTGCCGGTAAGTCCACGCCTGTGATGCTGCTGCACGTGCCCTTTCTCATGCCCGAACAGCAGCAGCAGAGACTCGTTTGGGAATGGCAGTCAGCCATTGGCCATGACGTCATTGTCTCGCCGTGACTGACTGCCCTTACCCAGAAGTATTGGGGAGCCACGGCGCTGGAGCGTGGGATTGTAAGAAGCTTTACACTGCCTGGGGACATCTTTGGTACACGTAAGTAAAACGAAACCCAGCTTTTGGGGGGTGTTCTAACACATACTGGATTTTTCAAAGAGGGGTGGACATGCCCTTTAAGATGATGTATCTGTGTGTATGAAAAGTGTCAGACCACACCTCCTGACCTCATTCACATGCTTCCTTGCTTTATCTGTCCTGTAAAAGGATTAGCTAGAGATTATTAATGGGTGTGACCAATTGCAACAAGTTTCTGCCATAGGTAAGGACTGAGAATGTACAGAACATAATGGTTATTGACCAAACTGTGTGATACTAGAATGCTGAGAAGTAAAGCACAAACCATATGTTATTTAGGTAAATTTCCCAGTGCCTATATCAAAATGACAGGTAAGACACAAATTACTGGTTTCATATCAAGGTTCTGCCTTCTGGTTCAGTGTTGTTCTGTGGCTTTAGTTGTCCTTTAATGTTCTAATGTAGGCTAAGGCAAACTTTATTATCCAAACTTGCATGCCTTTATCGGATCAAAACAATGCGCAAAGGAGCATCGTTTCTTCTAGGACCTCCATCAAGCGAGCCAGGCCATAGAAATAAGATAAAAACCTCACTATTTTGCACATTGTTTTGACCCAATAAAGCCTGTAAATGAAGTCCTTGATGTGCACCTTTCAAATTTATGGCTTGGAACATAGAGGAATCTCTATCTATCTATCTATCTATCTATCTATCTATCTATCTATCTATAATACTCCTTTATGTCCTTTAGCTTATGCATGTGTCCAGAACCGCTGGCTAATAACATGCAATATAGCCTAATATATAGAGCCAGTCATCTGACCTGCTGACACAACGTGTTTGGATCTTGTTACATCTCGTCAGTGCAAGATACAGATTCTTGGCTCTATGGTGTAGGACTTGGGTGTACAGTAGAAAAGGCAGCTAGAAAGCTTAGGGAGAGAGGGGCCAAAAGAAGCACAAAGCCCTTCACTGAGCTTAAAAACTGAGAAACACCTTCTTATAACAGAAGGCATCGTGCAGTTTCATGCTATATGAATAGCATTGCCCACAAATCCTAAGAAACATGAAGTAATTTCTTACTCCCATGTTCCCCAGAGTAAGGGGCGGAGATATGCAAAATACTCCTTTATGTTTTTTTTTTAAGCAGCATGACTTACACAGCCTTCCATATTATTTCTTATATGTCCACACCAAAATAAAAAAGCAGTTCAGTAACCTATCAATGACCACTCCCTCGGCTATATCCTGTGAAAGATGCGCTACTAATCTTATGTTTAATTCAAAGTATCAATACTGGTAACAGAGCTACAGGCTAAAGAGCTACTAAGCTTTTGGTTCTTTACATAGCAACTATAAAAAAAAATTACAATATATTCAGGGTTATTCAATAAAAGTTCTGATCTTTAAACATGGTGTTAATTTTGCCCCAACCAATCAGATGTTGGCTTTCAAATGTTAAATAAGATCTGATTGTTTGGGGCAAAATTAGCACCATTTTTAACGATAAGAACTTTTATTGAATCTCCCTGATTGTTTTTTGGTTTTCTTTGTTGCATACCAGCGCCCTCTGGTGATAGGTTTCTTACACACAGGAACGGTATGGCAATCATTCTGCTCTGATCATGTGATTGGGTTTTATTTCCTTTTATTATATCGATAGTTTTGTTGTTGTTTTTTTTGCTAGTGATCACATGTTGCTATTTCTAACATAGCTGAGAGACTATATAAAAGGGATAATGCGCCCCTTACAGTGTAATGTAATAAAATCAGATACCGAGTTCCATGACCATAGAAAACCTAGAAGCCAAAGGCCGATTGCATTTTTACAGGTCGGGTAATGTCAAGCTGATTTCATATTCTTATATTATAATGTTAATTAATGCATCATTTCTTATAATGTGCATTTTCAGTTTTTTTTTCTTTTGACTGTGTACCTTTTAAAATAAAAAAATGTAAAAGTTTTTTAAAAGTTTTTTCTAATAGACTATTTGCAGCGTACAGCAATAAATGAAACTGACTGTTTAATCCCCATTACAAGTCTCTGCTATAACCAGAACGCCATAACTAACTGATACAAAGAGCCAGTGCGTGCCTTTCCTTTGAGTCATAGGAAGGTACACACTCTCTGCTGTTTGCATCACCAGCTTAGGCTGTTGGTATAAGTTATTGCTTTCTATTAGGAGCATTTTAGTGAATTAGTAAAGATAGACAGGCTTTTTTAATGCATTTTTTCAGGATAATATACAGTGCTGCTCTTCATTATATTATGTATTATACTGTGGCATTAGGTTGCCTATGGAATACTCCTGCATGTAGTATGATACAAACTTTAAAGGAGAACTAAATGTGAAATGCATTATTTAATGGCAGACAATCCTAGGTTCACAGTCTATAACTTTACCATCCACCCCATACTCCTGCTTCAGTTGTGGTGCAGGTGTTGGATGCCTTCCCCTAGTCAACAGCCAATCATAGACAAATGGAGTTCTCATTGGTTCATCACCTGAAGAAGGGGGCAAATTACCCTGAAACGTTGTGAGTAGGATGTGTGGTCACTAATAAAGAATTATTTGTTATTTGGAGTGAGACCCTCCTTTGGACTTTATCTTTGGAGTTCTCATTGGGCCAACTGAGGGTCATGCATATACAGCACTACACACCAACTATTCACAGGGACAAGGAAGGTAAACAAAGTTACTAAAGCTTTAGTAGTAAAACTGACATTGATTCTCCTTTAAGAGAAAACACATCATGGTTAGGAAAGGGTTTTTCTGAACCCTAGGCTAAAAGGCATTTAATATTCCTCTCTATGTTCTTGCTTTTAAGGCAAGTGAAGGATATTTCAGCCAATCACAGGATGAAGACTTTGCTCAGACAGAAGATCTATCAGCAAAAGCTCCACTTCCAGTCTTTTACAACAAGCCACCAGGTAAGGATGCATCTGTTTACAGAAACCTACTTTCCCTGTGAGTGATCTGCAAAATCTATTAAAGCTTATTCTACTGAGAATAGTTAAACTAAATCTGTACCGTGTTCTTGAAAATAAATCTTTCATTATCCAAGAAAATAAGCTAGATCGCTAAAGTCAGAGGGACATCTTCCACTTCTTTCTGTCATCCTGGTCATGAGTTAAATGTATTCAAATGTTTGTGGTTGCTGCTAGTAAGCAAAGAGCTCAGTCAAGTCTTCCCCTCTGGATTTACAAATAGTAAATAGTATTTATAGTGCTGCCATATACTGTCTGTTTAAAGGGCTAGTAAATGATACACTGTATTTTTACAGAATTATTAAAAGGTGTTATTGGCCTTTGCTTTTGTGTAGATGTCTTCTGCATCTCAGTTAGATTTTATTGTAGATTTATTTGAATATAATCTTGGTGAGGGTGTAGATCATGTTACAGATTACATACGGTATGCTTCCAGGCACCAGAGCAGATAGCAGATGCAATGCAATGAAAAGTCTACTGATATAATAAAAAAATTACACTGGCCACAGACACATTACCCTTACTCCATATTGTTTCCTCCAAACTGCTAATCCAGCATGAATGTTTTCAACAACATTCATGGGCAGAGCATGATTATCCACAGACTGTACCAATGGTAGAGCATTTTATAAAGGACTACTAAGCTGATTTGAATACTTTTAACAATCTTTACCAGAATGCTGTAATTATAGAGATGGTAGTACTGAGTATTCCTACCTCCCATTCTTCTTACTTAAAAATCCCTTTTCGAAGATGACTGGGAGTGCTCGCTCCTCTCTATTCTGTCTCATTGCTTATAGATTCCTTCCTTTCTTTCTTAATCATGCATGCTACATGCTCAGTACATGTTTTGTATTATTAATGATGGAACTGCATATTCCAACAAAACGCCACCAGGGGTAGTTCAGAGCTAACAGGCGATAGAAGTGTGGTAGCCGATACCTGCATTAGTCTCAGACACATAATGTTATTCACAACTTGTTTGTTTCAGAGATTGATATCACTTGCTGGGACTCTGATCCTGTGATGGAAGAAGAAGAAGAGGAAGAAGGTGGTGGCTTTGGAGAAAGTGCTTGAGGAAGTCTCTCTATGAGTCACAACCTGTGTATACTCGTGTTTAGAAGCACGTGACAAAAGAGAAATATGTGACAAAGCCGTGTAACAGCAAAGTATTGTAGTAAAGGCCGAGCCTCCTGTCTCTGCCAACGCAGTGCTAGTAAGACCCTGTTTGCCTCCCCTTACCTCTTGCAGCTGCCTATTATTGTGGAGTGTGGAGGCAGGGAGGGGGCCTTTTTATTCCCCCCGCTTTCAGTTATCCTTTTTCTATATAAACTAATGGGCCAGTTGTAGTCCTGCTGGCTACCCTTTGCTGTTCTGTTTGACAGGATCTTTGGTTGCTTTTCTCTTTTCTAGGTTGAGCAGAACTCGGTGTAAGATCTGGGAGACGTGACCTTGAGCCTGAATAGAATCAGTGTTACATTCCCTGGAATTTTTTTTCTGTTTTTGTTGTTGCTTTTTTTTAAGTTTTAAATGAGGCTGTGAATGCCTTTTCAGACTGACGCGGAGAGGATAACATGTTGTAGATTTATCTTTGTATCTTGTTCCTGCAGCTTTTTTTATTTGTATGTTTGTTTAAAGAAACAAAATTAAAACTTATGGCAATAATTACCCCAATTCCTCCTACGTAAGCTCATAGGGCTGGGGATGTTTTTTTTCCAATTGTAGCACTCCCACCCCCCCTTTCTAATATTCATTTGCTTTTTGCTTCTATTTATTCCTGGAATTTGGGGGTGACATGCCTTGTTATTGGATCCCAAGCTCCTGAACGCTGGGTATTTGGAGGGAGGGAATTTGTGTACAGATTTCTTCTGTTCCCCTCCTCGTGGCCCATTAAGACCCACTCTTTTCTTAATTGCCACAAAAGCTTTCTTTTCTTTTTCATGTTTAGTAAAGTTATGAAAGCACAACACTGTACAGACCGTGCTCGTGTGTTAATAAAGGAGTCCTGGATCCAACACTCAATTGTCTGCCTCTCCTTATAGTGCTGAACGTGACAGTTGTAAGGCTGGTGCATGTGGTAACCCTGGCCCGACTACTGATCAATAAACCAATAGTCTGATGGTCAGGGTGAAAGGTGGTATCTCCGATATTTTGGTTAGTCCGATGACTAGCAGAATTCCCATACAGTAGTCCCATACAGTAATAACCATACTGGATTTCGCTATTACTGTATGGGACTACTATATGGGAATTCTACTGTCCATTTAAAGGGCAACTAAAGCCTCAAAACAATACAGAATCAGAAGACAGCAGTGGTCATATTTTCTACCGTAGACTTATACTCAAGTCATTCAGTTTTTACTCCTTTTTTAGGTAAAATAGGTTCCTCGACTTATATTCTAGTATATACGTTATGTTCATTGATTTAGAGGTTTGATTAAATAAATGGCAAATATAGTAATGGATCTTTTTTTATTTTTTAGGGCAACTTTAGTTAAAAATCATTGTCACCCCCCTTCCTCTCCCTTTATATTATATATATTTTGTAATCGTAGAGAAGACTACAGCTGCATCTCTTATTAAAGGGACTGTCTTGCTGGAAGCAGAATTATTGATTACAAACAAAACGAAGTCCAGGTTTTGGGGTTTTTGGACAACATAGTGATTTTTGTCCAGAGGGGTGGACAGTCCCTTTAGACATAATAAAATATTCCAGCAGTCTGCCCTGGTGAATGTGTACTTCATTACTCTGCACAACTCTTGTCTCAGCCAGTCGAAGCACACTTTGGCTCAGGGAGTCACTGAGCATGTGCAGAAAAGGATGTGTGTTAGAAACTGAAGAGGATACACTCTGCATTACAGTGCATAGAATGGGGAAGATTGAAGGAAGATTTTAGCAATTATGTTTTAGAAGGTAAAAGAAGCAGCCTTAGTGATAATTATGTGATATAGGGAAAAGGATTTTTTCTGATATGGTTAATATAAATTTGTAATGAAACGGTTACCATGTTGTCATGAAAACAGAATACATCTTTGTGTTACTCAACAATTCATTTTAAAGATCAAACACACTGCCAGATTTATCCAAATTAATTTGCGGTATTGATGCATGAATCAAAATTTGCTTCAGTGGAATTATTTAGTAAAATCTGTTTTTGCTGCAAGCTTTGTACACACGTTAGATTACTGACGGCCAACCAAAAACACTTGGTTGTTGTGCCGTATATAATCAAATAATCGTTTATGACCAAGATAAATTGTGCTAGTGTTTTATGGCACATTGATGGCAATGAGATCTGAAACTTACAGGGAGATTCAATAAAAGTTATTATCGTTTAAAATGGTGCTAATTTTGCCCCAACCAATCAGATCTTATTTACCATTTGAAAGCCAACATCTGATTGGTTGGGGTAAAATTAGCACCGTTTTAAACGATAAGAACTTTTATTGAATAACCCTGTAAGTTCACACTGCAGCCAAAAGTAACCCAATATGTGAGAACATTCCAGACCAGTTGAAGTTGTTTTTAGAACTTTTACAGCATGTTAGCGTGATGTCATTATAAGTGGCAGGGATAAAGGATTTCCAAAGGGGGAATCCTGACAGGGATTTTTATGGCCGTTGCACAATCCGCATTCCACTTAATGTTAGCCACACTCACATCCACTTTTTAGGACCACTCCCACCATACAGTATGCCTTCTGTATATTTACCTTGCCTTTCCTTTGTAAATTCTCATTTTCTACATTTATAATTGGCACAGCAGCCAATGAAAGAGAGAATCCCTCTCTAAAGCAGGGTCACATTGTCCCACAGAATCTGGGACTAATGGAAATGGCCCTCCTGGACTTTTTCCTGTCTGAGTTAAAGGGAAAAAAACTGCTTCAAGCTAAGTGTCTCATACTTTGAATATCTTTCTTTAAGTTACAGGTGCAAACCTCATTTTAGTAAAAGGAAAGGGCAGTATTTAAAAAGGATCTTCCTTGGATCTATATGTAGTCTATTATAAATATCGTCTATAGTCCTATGTGTCCTAGCTCCTTTCTGTTCCCAGGCATCCCACATCTCCCTGACGTTCAAGGAGTCTCCCTGATATTAATGGCAGCTCAATGACTCCCTGAAATTATATACAATCTCCCTGAAATATCAGAACAGAAACACTTAATGGTGACATGACTTGTTGTATGCATGTGTATCTGGCTGTTTTCATGAGTGTGTCTGTTGGGATGCATGTGTTCGTATGCGTGTGTCTGACTGTATGCATGGATTATGCGTTAATCTTGGAGTGGGGCTTTAAGGGGTCGGTACCCACCCTGAAATGTGTGGGTACCCTCCCTGAAATGAGTTTTAGCAGGGTGGGATGTCGCTTAGCACGTTGGGCAGTTACAAGAGATGTTCGAGTTCAGTTTATGGATGGTGCCAAGACAATAAGTATACAGGTGACAAGTACCTATTTGTACTTTTGTGTGGTGCTAAACTTACATCACCCTTACCCCAAGGTTATTAAGTCTCAATATTAATTTAATACCGGAATCCCTTGCACTTTCTAATGACCTCAGCAGAGGGCACCAGGCTCATCAAGTTGTTAGCAGGGAGAATAAAAGCTGAGCGTAAGGATGATTAGACGGTGTGCACAACTTCTAATTTTCACTGCCGACCCTTAATCTTGACTTGTAACCAAAGAAAAACACTTTTGGCGAGATGTAATAAACTTTCTTATCTTTTAAAATGGTTCTGAATTTGCCCCAACCAATCAGAAGTTAGCTTTCAATTGGTAAATAACACCTAATTGGTTAGGGCAAATTTAGCACCATTTTTAATGATAAGAATTTTTCCCCATCTCTCTGCTTATGTGCAAGAAGTTAATAGGAACATTTGAAAAGATTAACCACATGTATAGTCACACAGTCATAGAGGACTGCTGCTCAATGCTCCAAACATTTGCCAGTGTTAGCCCTTTAAACATCATTGCATTATATACAAAGAAGCAGCACTCTGTTAATCCAGTCCGCTTTCTGGTCCACGTTTTACTTTAAGTGTAATGTACAGCTAGCAGGGCAGTCCTGACAGACTGGATGACATTCACATACAACAAGTCTCACAGGGGCAGTGGCTTGAAGGAGATTATAGTGGAGGAGGGAGGGGCAGCAAGTTATGTGGGAAAGGTAAGCTTTGCCAATGGCTTTGAAAAATAAGAGTAACATAGTGTGTGATTTAAAGGTACAGCTTTGCAATGGACTGATCTTTTATTTACCCTGTATCTTTCCTTTAAGGTCACATTTTGAACACCCAAAATTTTTTTTAATTGTTTATTCGCATGGCTTTGGTGGGCTGTGCTAGTAGAGTGAAAATTCCACATCCCGGAACAAGTTCATTATGAAACAAGGAGAAAAATATTTAAAGGGTATGTCCACCCCCAAAACTAAATTTTACTATGCAGCTGGAAATGGCTATAAAACTCAACCTCGCAAGGTTTATAGCATTGACAGGTCCCCACAAATGTACTTACCAGCCTTCGTTCCCCCGATGCCTTCTGCTTAACGTCAGTGCACGGACATCAAGCAGGAGGGGCTCGACCGGCATCCGCTCTTGTGATTGGCTAATTCACAGGAGCGGATGCTGGTCGAGCCCCTCCTGCTTGACTTCCATGCTCAGAAAGACACAGAAGTTAACCAGAAGGCGTCAGGGGAACAAAGGCTGGTAAGTACATTTGTGGGGACCTGTCACTGCTATAAACCTTGCAGGGTCGAGGTTTATAGCCATTTCCAGCTGCATAGTAAAATTTAGTTTTGGGCTGGACATACCCTTTAATTTGCCTCCTTTCAGAGACATGGAACAGACCTAGGTGCCGTTACATAATAAAAAGAGAATATAATAATTGGTTTATATTGATAGAGCTGGTCAGTTTGATCTGAGAAACTGTTTATAAAAACTGCAGCATTTACCACAGGTGTTTCTAATCGGCATGTACCTCAGTTGGAGAACTCATTTTTTATTCTTAAATAAGGCAGGAACCCAGAACGCTAACCATCGGTACCTGGCCACAAATGGGTCAGTATGGAGCTAAGACTGGATTTCTTGGTTGTGGCTCTTTGGTTACCTTATCGGCTTGAGATGGATATACATAATGTAATTAGCAGTGCTTCACTGAATGCAAAGTAATTGCAGTTAAAGAACATTCATTCTAACTCCGCCATGCTACATGTGTTTTTCATAGGGGTCTTGCAACCCTGCTCTTGGTACGGTGCATTATTGGTGTATGGAGTTTATTTCAAATGTCTTGTGCTTTCTAGGCTGCATTTGAGGTACTGTATAGCTGGAACATGGGAACAGCCCACCAGCTGTCTCTCAGCTTCAGGTATCTCTCTTATTTCCCTTACGCCAAAGAAGTTGCATTTCCCTCGCGCATAGAAGGTTTCCAGCTGGTTGGGCCAAATCTTCCCCTTCAGTTGGGGGTCCTTAGACTCCCAGAATTAGATTTTGACTGCAGGCCTTGAGGAAATGATTTGTCCGGTTGAAAATCAAACAATTACGTTCACAGTCTAGTGAATTGCCATTTTAGAAGGTATAATTGTAATGAACACATTTAGAATCAGACAACTATAAATATTTATAAATCCAGTGGTATTCTGAAATCTCACTGCTCCCATGGCAACGATGAAAGTGAGGAGGCGTGTTACTTCCTCTGCTGTCTTTTGTGTGACGTGCCCTCGCATTTCTCTTTCATTTATTTTTTCCATCTCTTGGGGGGTCTAATAAGTACAAATAGAAAAAAAATGTTATTTCAAAGAAAATGGGAGAAATTAAAATATTCATCTTGTGCAGTTTAAAGAACATGCTTGTATGTGGCACGTCCACCCCCAAAACAAGATTTTAGTTTCCTGTAGGAACATCCCCCCCACCCTGATACATACCTACAAGCTCTGGTCACAATCCTTGTATTAATAGCTTGTGGAGATTTAGCGCACACTATTCTGAGCTTTCAAATGTCCACTGAATTGTTTATAAAATCTTTAAAAGTATCTTGCTTGGGGGTATGGGTAGGGGAAGGGTTAAAACAAGAAGTAAAAAATAAATAGGTTAAGATCAAGATCTCTGTAAAAAAAAAAAACAGTTTAAAATGACACTTCCATATATTAAAATTAAAATTCAACCACTCACTTATGTCTATCCACCACTAGGGGTAATGCAGGCTTCACTCTGTGCTGTTCTGATGCTTGCTTGGTCTGTATAGTTCCCAAAAACCTCTGCACACAGGAATAAGGTTGCCAACAAACTTTATTATAGCAATTAAAAACAATAAAAAGCACTTAAAAACCTTGCAGAAATGTCCATTAGCAGTTTTTGAAGTTGCACCTCTCTGCTATGGTGTGGCCCCTTTAAGTCGCGGCTTGTGAGGTGGTTCTTACGCGTTTCGCGTGTTTTAATCCTTACAGCTTCATCAGGGATAAAATTTGAAGTGTCTCTCTGGCTTTTTTTTTTTTTTAAAAGCCAGAAAGACACTTCAAATTTTATCCTTGATAAAGCTGTAAGGATTAAAACAGCGAAACGCGTAGGAACTATACAGACCAAGCAAGCATCAGAACAGCACAGAGTGAAGCCTGCATTACCCCTAGTGGTGGATAGACATAAGTGAGTGGTTGAATTGTAATATATGGAAGTATCATTTTAAACTGTTTTTTTTACAGAGATCTTGATCTTAACCCATTTATTTTTTACTTCTTGTTTTAACCTTTCCCCTACCCATACCCCCAAGCGCAAGCAAGATACTTTTAAATATTCTCAGCTTTCACTGCACTAAATAGACACAGCCCTGGGCAGTCGCAGCAGTCATTGGCTGTGACTTCATACCGCACATCAGTGACTGCCATCTTTGGTGGGCTGTGCAAATATGGTGAATTAGTGGCTCTGATTTTCCATCTCACATGTCTCACCAAGTACCTTTGATCATTCCAATCAATTGGCGTGCACACCCTTGGATGTCTAAACCGATTTATATACATGTATCCAAGAAACAAATCGCCGTTTGGGTCACACCGCTCATCAATTTAAGTCTGGGTTGTTTTGTTTTCATAAAAACATAGTTTAATTCATATATGATTTAAAACATGGTGAGCATGGCTCTAAACAATAGTGGGTCAGTATCAAAAAGTAAAGCGTTTTAGGCAACCCTTATATTTATTTAAAACAGGGAGGGGCACTAGATAGTGTCTCTGAATATAGGTCACTATTATCACAACAGCATCCTCATCCCCTTACCACCAATATATGGAAAGGAGAATCAGGTGATGCGCTTAGTGTATATCAATACCAAATACTCATAAAAGAAAACGAAGGCACTCAATTACCCAAATTCTGATGGCAATTTTATTCACATACATTATATACACACCCATTTAATGTATATATGGGGATATAAATGGTTAAACAAATCTATTACTATGTACAAGTTTAAAAACAATTATAACACTCCCCTATCAAAGAAATCCCCTAATCCTAGTGTAGTGTATAGTGAAAGATAAAGTTACAGGCATCTAGCATAAATGTAAACCTGAGCATAAATTACAGCACCTTAAGCCAAGTGTGATTTAAGATTTAAAAATATTAAGAGATTTATTTGCTATATGGTGAATCAAAATGGGTAAGACCATGATGTGGAAAACCAGCCAATGAGATCCAGTCAGCCATACCACCTAACCATTCAACTTTAATTTTGGGTAACAAATAGGCCACCGCTTTATTATTAAATTTGAATAAATTTAAATAAGATATGCCCTTTTATAATTTGCATATTTACACCACTGTACACCCTTGCGCACCATAACCATACTCGGTTGTTAACTGACAGAACCCTGCTGCCTGTAGAATGGGGGAACGCTTCCTCTCCAAGGTCAGATGCCTCATCCGCTATGCGCGGCGGTGCTCTAAAAAAAAAAGGTTACAGAAAGTTCCTGTGACACAGTATTCTTTTTTTACCAAATATAATTTGGAATTGGAAACAATTAGAAACATAATATTCAGAAACTTACATATATTGAGGAAAGGTCCTGATCTGAATGAAATTTAAAAATTGAGAAATATAAGAAAACAGATAGTAGCCAAGAGAGACAACACTTTAGGCTCAAGAATCTCTCCCAGTCTATAGGTTCGTACACACGTGCGATCACTTGTTCGAAGACCTGCCAGGCCGTTCGGGCAACGTTCCCCGACCGAACGGCCGTTTCAGCTGAGAAAGTGCCCATACACAGCTCCTTACCTGCAAAAATTATTGTGAAATACAGGGGATTGAGAAAGTGAGACATAAATTAAGAGGATGGAACATTCTAGATTCACTGAATGAAAGATTCTGGATCCTTGAATTAGACATCAGAATACCAAAAGGTTTGAACTCTACATGGGATCTTAGCTATATTTTTTGATATTTTATAAAAGTTGACAAGCTTTCAAATGTTAAATAAGATCTGATTGGTTGGGGCAAAATTAGCACCATTTTAAACAATAAGAACTTTTATTGAATCTCCTTGTATATGTTTTAATGAAAAAATCCCAATCTGCACTTCAATTAATAAGCAGTGTGACCCAATCGGCTATTTGTTTCTTGGATACATGTTTTTTTTTTTTTTTTTTACTCCTAATATGAACATTTCCCTGATAACCCAATTATTGCAAAATACTTCAGTAATTTGCAATCACATATATGTAAATGAAAATTTACATGTAAAATGTGGATTCTGTAACTAGTAAGGCTTTGATGGTGTTGCAGATATCCCCACTGCCAGATGTGGCTGGAAGTGGACCGGAGGTGGGGTTAGGGGTGTGGCAGAGATGTTCTCGGTGTGTGTCATCCAGAAAAGGGATGTTCCAGGGGTGGAGCATAAGGGAGCTTGCAGTCTCGGGATTTAGGGTTGGTCTGGTGGGAGACCATCCCAGACTCCTGCGACTGCCAGGAGGGTTGGGATGCCAGGAGGGGTTGGATAACTGGTGTTTCCAGTACATGTCTTCAAACTGCCTTGTAAGCATGAGCACCCCTTGACACCAGTTTTATCTTTATGAACTCCTCTATACACATCTGTCTTCTCACCAATATGGAAGCACCTGATAAGATTTTGAAAGCTGTTGTTGCTCTGCAGTTTACTTTTCAGACAGAGATGAATTATAGGAACTAACCCCGAATATTTGCAGGTTAATATTTACAAAGGGAGAGTTTGGACACAACTTGTAGCATTGTGAATGTGTTCTATCTATTGCAGTGATCCTTAAGCTGGGTACACACATGAACAAAAATTGATGATTCCGGCAGATCCAACAATGAACAAGAGTTTCAATCTTACAGATTCTGTCTGCCATTTTTCAGAGATTGGTACTGTGTGTATCCAGCTTTAAACTATGGTCCTTCAGATGTTTGAAAACTCCCAGCATTTCCTCTGTAGTTATGTATTGCTGTGAATTGTAGTAGTAGACATTAGTCTTGGGTGACTTTAGTTCCCCTTTAAAGTTGTAAATGTGTTAGCATTATTAAGACTTGTCCAGAATTGTTGCATTGCAACTATTGGTATCCAAGTTCCTGTGTATAATGTCACAAAAACAAAATACGGTGGCCAGCAGACTCATGGAGTTATTTCTATTGGGATGGGCTGAACCATATGCACAAATTCTTCAATTGTCCTCTAACCCTTACCATTGACCAACAAGCAGGGGTGCCCCTACCATGAAGCAAACTAAAATATTTGCTCAGGGTGTGCCACTGTGGAACACTTAAAAGGTGACAGCTAAAAAAATCTCCACAAGCCATTCCTATGTTCCCTGACAAAGCCATGCCTGCTTAACGTAAACACGCACACGCCGTCTGCCTATAGGCGGTATTTAAAATTTGTTTCAGGTGCCAAAAACAATAGGAACACCCCTGCCAGCAAGCCTACTAAGTATAGTGGATAAAAGACCACATACTGGTGAGCTTTCTATAGAAACCCTGGCACCTGTTCCTTCTTGTGTGCATCAAACCTTGTCTTAACTTGTAAATCGCTTTACTAATGTTACACTGTGCTGCACAAAAGCCTTTATAAAAGCCCATCAGGGCTCTTTTACCAACAATATTGTTTAACCAGGCAAACATCAGTTGACAGGCATTTTTCACGGGATTGCACCTGCTAAATAAGTAAGTTATACTAGGCCCTGACAGAATTAACTCTGACATACAGGAAACTCCAGCCTTGCCGCAAAAGATAGTTCGTAAAATTACCTACAGATTAATGTTCGTCTGATAAATGGTGGTCAGACTGTCTGAGCTGCAAGAGCAGCTGGAAACATTCTGCGTAAATAGGTTGGTGATTTTTTACACTGCATTATCATTGATAGGGATAATGTGTGTCAACATATTCCTACCACTGACCCAAGTATCTACTGCAAAGGAGCAGAACATTTTGGAACATACAGATTTTTAATATTTGATTTGGGAAACTGTCTATGATGGATGCAATGTATTACTACATAAAGCATTATGATTTTTAAACTAAAGTAGAGTTACTCCTAATAGACACTCTCCAATTGGAGTATATTTATTAAAGGGCATGTCCACTCCCCAAAACAACAACATTCCATACTTACCTTCCCCACCACAAACCCCAAGATCATTATTGTTACTCACCACACCTCCCACTGGTCCCTAAATCCCAGAAAACTTACCTGTTCTGGGCTTCGAGAACTGCTGGGAGATAAGTAACTATTTACTATCAAGGGGGTTGGAAATGTAATTAGGAAATGTTATTTTGGTGGAGGACACACAATTTAAATTGTAGTATTGCAAAATAGTGATACTGGTCAGTATTCAGTACTTATATTGAATAATACAATGCCACTGTTGGCGATAACGTGTGGTATCAGTATTTTACGTCCTGGCTTTAATTATATGACTGTGAACGTTAACGTATGAACACAGTCATAAATATAGCCATTGTTAAAGGTGCGGTATCGCAAAATACCACCCACTTTTTTTTACAGAGATCTTGATCTTAACCTATTTATTTTTTATTTTTTACTTCTTGTTTTAACCCTTCCCATACCCCCAAGCGCAAGCAAGATACTTTTAAAGATTTTATAAACAATTCAGTGGACAACTTGCAGTGCAGCCACCCTACTTAAGGAGACATTCCCTACCACACCATAGCGCGGAAGTAACCCAATTTACTATTATTGGAATAATATCAGCCTTTTTCCAATCCAGAGGCACACATCCGGACATGAGGGAATCTGCAAAAATAAGAAACAATGACCTAGATACAACTGAACTTAGCTCCCTAAGTACCCGAGGATGTATTTTATTTGGTCCAGGAGATTAATTAATATTAACCTTATTTAGTTGTTTCTGTACCATATCCTTGGTTAAGCAAAGTTGCACTTGCACCTTTATTACCATTATTGCTACTATACTCTATGATATCTGTACTTGGATCTTCTATAGTGTATACAGAGGGAAAAAAATATTTGCATTAAACATTTTGAGCCTCATCTTCTTACTATTAATATACTTAAAGGGCATGTCCACCCCTTTTTTCAAAATTTGCTGTAGTGTAGGGCTCCCTCTCCCACCCCCAACCGCTGTATTATCTTGAAAAAAAGTTTGGCTTGGTTTTTTATACATTTAGAATGTAGATGTGAACTGGCTTAAAATCCCCTTAAACACAGTCCACTTCTGTTCAGTACCTTTACTGATTATTATTTTCTGATAATACCTTATCCTAGTTGACATTCTGAAGAGCTACTTTTAACCTGGGAAAATTTACTTTCCCGAAATTAAGTCTTTGTTAACCCAGCGCACTTTTCCTTTTGATAACAAAGTCCAAACATCATTATTTCATGGTCACTATTTCCTAAGCCTCCAGTTACCTTTATATCTATAATGTGCTCCACAATGTTAAATATTACCAGATCCAAAAGAGCTCCTTTTCTAGTAGGAACTTCAACCACCTGTGAGAGAAAATTATCCTGCAGCAAATTCAATTCACCAATCAATGTCAGGGCAATTAAAGTCCACCATAATGAGCACACTCCCCAAACGTGCAGCCCTTGCCAACTGCATATGAACCTGACTCACTTCCTCCCTGCTAGCATTTGGCGGCTTATAGCAGACACCAACAATGACATTACCCCCTTTCCTGTTGCCTAATTCCACCCATATTGCCTCCACTTTAACATCCATATCACCAGTTATCTCTTCTTTTAAATTTGGCTTCAATTCTTTTTAACATAAACACATACTCTCCCCCCTTTCCTTTTTTTCTATCCTGCCTAAACAAGGTGTATCTTTCTAAATTTACAGCCCAGTCGTAGTAGTGTAGATAAACCCAATCCTGCAGTTAGCTGCTGTCTGTGTTACTTAGGTCCCAATGTAACACGTAAAGAAATCAATTACAACCCCCCCACACACATACACACACACCTTCAAATCTTACTTGATTCAAGAAGTGATTACAGCTCCCAGTGCTGCTTACCTTCCTATTGCAAAGCAGTTTTACTTTCACTATAACACAAAATCACAGGGTGAATGCTATTGGCTGTATGAGTACAGATCATCTTTGCTGCACATGCTACGCAGGGGCGGGAGGGGGTGGATACATAGAGAGGAGACATGCATACTAACTAGGAGTGAGCTGAACAAGACATGAGGAGATCTAGTGTCAGGGAGAATTGAGAGCAAATAGGGATCAAGTTCCTGACAGCACTAAAAATATAGAAAAGGATAAAGGCAATTTCATTTTTTTTTTCAGTTTAGTGTCCCTTTAAAAGAAAAGATAACTGTTGATATTGATGTGTATTGAAGGGAAGAATACATGAGTGTAATTGGGCAAAAGGATGAGGTTAAAATTATTGCTGGTGTCTACTACCAAATGCTGGCGAGGAGGAAGTGAGTGAGCTTCATATGCAGATAGGAAGAGTTGCAAATCTGGAGCACATTTTGACTATGGGGGACTAATTAACCTCACTTGATTGGGGTAGTATAACTGCAAACAAAGTGAAGGTTAATTGCTTCCTAAATTTGCTACATGACTATTTTTTCTCACAGGTGGTTGAAGTTCCTACTAGAAAAGGTGCTCTGTTGGATCTGGTACCAATGACAAAGAGCATATTATAGATATGAATGGAAGTGGAATATTAGGAAATAGTGACCACGTAAAATGTAAAAAAAATAAGTCCAAAGTAAGTTTGTACTCTAATAAGTTGCAATTGTAAGTTTCTTCTCTAGTAAGTTGCATTTAGTACATGTAAGTCATAGATTGTGTAACTAAGAAGGCTTCCATGCTGTTGCCAGTACAACCCACAGCCCATGTAGTCTTCAAAGAGCCAGCCCCCCTGACCCCAGTATTCACTGTCTCTATGCACAGAAAACTTTCTGTACAGATGTCTCCACACTAATATGACCCTGATTAGACTTTGAAAAATGTTTGTTACTCTGCAGTTTATTTACCAGCCAGCATAAGTTGCAAACAAAACAGTTAGCTCATACTGACATTTTTTCAAAAAAGCAATAGATAAAGCTTCTAAATGTTTCTATGTTCTTTGCTGTGGCTAATCTCTTATTGCGCTTCTTTTAGAAACAAATAGACCATAGGTTCACAGGTTCAAGTCCCCAGAATTACTTTTATTTTTGTTTCCATTATGTTCCTAATTATAAATTATAAAGATTCTAGATGTCGTATTGCTCCACCTAGTATGTCTGGTGGGTTAGTACATCAGGTTGCAGGTTCAATTCCCAAGACACCAGGTGCGCATGACGTCAGTGCACATGCAACATGAAGTCAATGCGCGTTGGCCCAACCGTTATGCCACCCGCTGACTGATGTTTGGTACTTTTTTCACTTTTCATTCAGGTTTGGGCAAACTTTCTAACTTAAAATCTTTTTTTTCTTCTTTATTTTCATAGAATCAAGTTAGAAAAAAAATGACAGTATTTATAAAACTAAGTTAATGTAAAATAACAATATTGCTGCACAAACAATGTAATCATTATTTTATACGGCAATCCCAAATGATATGGGGTTAATGAATGCCACCTTTAAAAGAAACCAGCAATACATATTTCAAATATTAAAGGCATTCTGGGTGATTCAATAAATCTTATTGTTAAAAATGGTGCTAATTTTGCCCCAACCAATCATATATTATGTAACATTTGAAAGCTAACATCTGATTGGTTGGGGTAAAATTAGTACCATTTTTAAGAACTTTTATGGAATAAACCTGATGAAGTTTTATAAACACCATCCAAAATTCCAAGAAGCAATACCTCTGAAATTATTATGTATTTATGGTATATATATATATATGAAAGCTCTGTAGTTAGTTTGTAGTAAAAACATACAGTATAGCCTTTTGGGTATTTCAGAGGTAAAATTGTGTTTAGTTAAGAGTGTTCCCATATGTGATGCCTCACAATGTTCAGATGCGATATCCCGCGCTAACGAGAAAATAAGCGCTAAAATCACGCTAACCCATGTACTAACGTGTTAGCGAAGGTTTTGCACTGCCTGCACCATGTCACAATTTATTTTCTTTGCAAAGCACAAAGCGATTCAATACATTTTGCACTGTTTTTTGCGCTAGTTTTTTGTGCAACAATTAACGCCTCTTCAATGGTGTCTTTAAAATACGTGCAAAAGGTTGCAACTTACCGCAGTGTTTTCACAATTTATTAATGGTCGCAAAGTGATTAATACATTGCGGAAATGAGTGCACGTAGGTTGTGATAGCGAAATATATTGCATCTCCCCCTCAGTGATTCCTACCATTGCAACTTTACTAAACCAAATTGCAGAGTGATGAAAATTAGTCCTTATATTAAAGGCAAGTGCAGTGCCCAAAACAAGTTTATAAAATGCCTTCCAGATAGAAGATATTACTCCTGCTTCCAGAAAGGAGATATTACTCCTGCCTCCCATTTTAGCTTACTATTGCAGATCTATGTCGTATAGGTGTAGCACTTCTGGGGCAGATGATGGTTCTCTGTCCTAATCCCTTCAAGACAAGCTGACAAAAAGCATGGTGTGCATGTTGTGTTTGCTAATTGCTAGATTTCTAAAACATTGATTTGGTTACTAAAATTCTGTTTTGTGAGTTGTAAAAACAAAATTATTGCTTTAGGGCCTTAATTACTTATGATTTGGATCAAGAATATCTAGAGCACTACAGTAGGTGTCATTTGGGGGCCTCATAACAGTCCCTAAGTTATAAGAAAGGTTTTCCACCCCCCACCAAAAAGTGTTTTGCCTTCATAAGTACTAGGTGAATACTAATATTACCCTTTTTGTGCCTTTGCCATCTAAATGTGCCCTCCTCCACCGCAGCTTGAGAACACTTAACCTCCATCTAAATTGTTTATCTTTTTTCTATCCTTTTTTTTTCTTGAAAGTTCAGTAGAAAATGAAAACTGTTTAAACATTTTTATGTCAAAATGGATTAATGGTAAATCTGACAGGTCTCTAAATATCACAGAAAAATCTACCCACATAAAAGGGCACTCTCAATTTATATTAATAAGCAGGCTGGAAATATCAATGCAGCTCAGGGCAGCTGGTAACAAGATCTAGTCAATTTAGGATTTATTTACAAAATGAACAACAAAGCATTAGATATTCTTTACAATATATCTATTGCTCAAAATAAGCAAATGCCAATACAATAAACACCAATAAGCAAGATAAACAGTCTAACATTGAGGTTCCACAAGGACTGATAGTAAAATAAATCTGATAATAGAAATTCACTTTAGAAATATGATAGTCATTCCATCAGTCAAATTCAACTATTTTTTTTAAGATGCCCAGTGTACAGAATCTTAAAATGGCTTATTTAGATTATTCCAGCATTTTCTATGCTAAAGAATGACTTATGAGTTACTGGGCCTAATAAGAGATGCAACACTTTACCTGTGCTGTTATTCTGCAGCAACCAATCAGATGTTATCAATTTTTTTCTGTATCAGACCAGTAAAAAGCTATCACCAACTATACATGGTTGGTTGCATCTGATAGCTACAAATTAACAGCACAGGCAAATTTTTGCAATTCTTCTTTAATAAGCCTGACTGTGTAGTGAATCCAAAAGTCAGGATTGATTTATGCTAGTTATACTAATTTTACACTGACTTAGCTTTTTTTGGGCTCTATGTTGAACAACAAATGCAATACAATTTAGGTTAACTTTTGCACTAACTTTTATCACAAATCTCAACATCAACGCTGTGCAAACTACCTACTCATGATGCCACAAAATACTGAAGCTCGCAAGGTGTTCAGTACATACCAGGATCTCTGCAAGGTAAGTTTATCTCCGGGAAAATATATCTCCCCAAAGATGTTTAACATAATCTCCCCCTAGATGTTTAACATTTAATAGCTAAAGATAAACTAAAACCATGAGTTGTTTTACTTGAATTTCCTGTGGCATTCTTGTCCTGCCCCATTTATTTAGCAATTTGGAGTCAGTTGCAAAAAAGACTGGAATAGGCATGTTGCATGGATGTCAAGGAACCATGGTAGTAATGTTGGACATTAAGCTGGCAATACAATTGGCAATGCTACAGTAGTTTTGATGGTATTAACCTGGCATGGTGTTGATCCAAGGATAAATTCCAATTTGGATTTACACCATGCCATGATTTTTGGGCATTGATACATATTTCTCAGACCATTTTCCAGGTCCCTGAGCCATTTATAGTAAGTTACCATTGCTATTAATACTTTAAAGGACAACTCCACCCTCATAATAACATATCTTAGAAAGAAAATTTAGTGACTTGTTCTGAGCCTGAAGAGGCAGCTAGGGGATTAGCATTCAGTCTTTGGCTGTGATGTCGACTGTCAAATCCATAACTGACAGTTGCTAACTGGAAGAACCAGAAAGCAGAAACGGGAACCAGAACATTGTGCAGGATTTCAGGTTAGACTTTTTACAGTTTAGGGTTTTGGGGGATGATGAACCTGTGAATAACAGTTAATTTAAGGGCTGGACTTGCCCTTTAATTTTAGGCAGATTTTTTAACCCCTATTGACTTGCAAGCAGTGAGTTGAGACTTCTCTACTTTATAAATATGCCCCTAAAGGCTGGAAGACACTATAAAATCCTTCCTCCTGACTGACCATTCAAGGCTTTCGACTGGTCGCCCAGGAGAAAGGACTGTTGGTCGCGGCAAAAGCAGCCGTGTCCAAAAGTAAGGCGATTTTCCGGCAATTTTGGACGAATGAGCGGTCAGCGGTCGATTGAGGCGGCAAAAAGCCGCCATACAATAATTCGTGCTGACCGACCGAAACACTGAAATGTCGGTTGGTCATGCCAGATTGTTGCATCGTGTGTACCTAGCTTTAGTGTACAAATAAAAAGGTCTAGTGCACAGCAGATCCAAATAAGGAATCTACAGCCTGCCCTCTAAAAGTTTACAGCCAATCAGTTAAAGCACTCTACAGGTGTGTTTGCAAACTATATCCTTTCTACAATTACAAATTATTTTGTTTTTCATACAAAAAAGATCACTAATCTTTATTTCCTATCCTGCATGAAGGGCTGAAACAAAATTAAAATTTTGCAAGAAAGTCTGGGATTTGATTCTTTAAAACAGAGCTTTAGTCCACTAACCCACCAGAGCTAATACATGATGGCACAGTATGAGTAGATGACTGTTTTCGTTTATTCCCTGCTAGACTGTTCGCGCCACTCGTGCTGTCTGGGAAAAAAAAACTGCAGCGCAACAGCAACTTTCAAAGTTGTATAAGCCTGTAAACAAATAACTCTATAGAGACAGTGAATAGTGGGGTCAGATGGTGTAACCAATTGTTGCACATGCAGAGACATTTACTGGCCTTCTTAGTGGCAGAATTGACTTATACATGTACTAAAAAGGGTATGTCCACCTAAAAACTTATTTTAGGGTTGCAGTTTTATTGAACAACGGGAGTTTAAGGAGCTGTGTATTACCTCCCGCTCCTTAATAAAACCTGCAGGTAACATAGTTAACCCTACTGTGGGGTGGGGGTGGGGGGGTAATTATGGTTTAAGTAATTTTTGTACAATTAATAAAGAAGTCTATGTTTTATATTGGCGACTTATAGTCTCTTTAACCAAGGCCAATGGACAACTAGTGTGTAGTTTGAATCATACTAGGGAAGACCTCCACTAGTACTAGTACCCAGTTGTAATTACTAGAGATGGCCGAACTTTCGAAAGTTCGGTCCGTTTTCGAACTTTCGAACTATATGGAAAGTTCAAAAGTTCAAAAACGGACCCATCAAAGTCAATGGGAGTCAAATAGTTCGAAAAGTTCTAATGAAATACAATTAAAATATCAATGGTAACTTATTGTAAATGGCTGTGGGACCTGGGAAATGGTCTGGGGAACATTTTCGAATATCCAGGACATTCGAAAAATCAATTATACTCTCACTCACACTATTTTCGAGCTCGTTCGCGCCTAGGTACCATGTACATTTTACTCGCGAATTCGATGCTCGCGTATAGGCTTTAATGGACACTATACTCGTAGATTCGATGTTCGCGCCTAGGTACCATGTACATTTTACTCGTGGATTTGATGCTCGTGTATAGGCTTAAAGGACACTTTACTCGTAGATTCGATGTTCGCGCCTAGATACTATGGAAATTTTCGATGCTCACGTATAGGTATAATAGGCATTTTACTCGCACATTGGGTTCGAGTTCTAGTCCATCTCTAGTAATTACAAACATCTCATGCCGCAAATGCTATTTGGAGCTTCTTTTGGAAACACCTGTTTTCCGTTTTGTAGTCGAAAGAAACCTACCTTGTCTTGCACTCCTCCGCCAAAGGGCCCGACAAACTTTGGACTCAATGTGCATGTGCATAATATTATTCTCCGTCTTTACGAAGCACTGGTAAGGCCTCATTTGGAATATGCGGTGCAGTTTTGGAATCCCATATACAAAATAGATATCTTGGAAATGGAAGCAGTTCAGAGAAGGGCAACTTAAATAGTAAAGAGAATGGAGGTGCTTGACTATGAAGGCAGATTAGACAAGTTAGGGCTGTTTACATTAGAGGAGCTTGCGTGGGGATACAATCACTTTATGCAAACATATTAATGGGCCATATAGTAAACTTTCTGTGGCATTGTTTACTAATGAGTCATATCAGGGGACATGTGGTCATCCTTTAAGATTGGAAGAAAAGTTTCATCTTTAGGTTAGGAAAGGTTTTTTTTTAAAGTGAGAATGGTGAAACTGTGGAACTGTCTTCCAGCAGATGTGGTAATGTGGTCCACTGAATAGCTTTAAAAGTGGACTAGATAAGTTTTTAAAAATTACTTATCTAAAAAAATGTTAAGAATTACTGGTATTAATTCATATACTGCAGTTCTGGTTGATCCAGGGATAATTTCCGATTGCCATTTGGAGTCAGGAAGGAATTCCTTTTTTTTTTTTGCCTTCCTCTGGATCAACGGAGTCAACAAAAAGTTTTCAGGTAAGATGGAATTTATGGTAGGTCTTATAGATTCCATTTTAAAGCACTGTTTTCTTATGAATGAATTCAGATACATCAACTCTATTATTGTGCGCAACTTCCCCATAGGCTTGGGAATAAGGAATATTAGAGAGTACACTCCAGTTCCTTTCTGTTGTGGAGGAACAGGAATCACTTCTAGAAACTCCTTGATGGCTTGTCATAGCGCGGGATGTTTGTCTGGGGATCTCAGTTTGGAGGAAAGGATAAAACGATCTGGGGGATGTTGATGGTACTCCATAGCATAACCTAACTCTATAGTCCCCAGAACCCATCTGTCTGTGGTTAAAACTTGGAGAAAGTATGACAAACAACCCCCCACTGGCCTGGCATCATTGAGTGAATGGTCTATAAAATGGCTGTTGCCCTCTGGTTCTCTGAATGGTCTAGTCCCTCGTCCTCTAGGGTATCGTCTGAAGGCATGAAAGGTCCTGCGAAAAAGAAATTTCTGTCTTGAGGCAAAGCTGAAATCTTGTCCTCTCCCTTCTTACTTACTAGCAAGACCATTTCTGAGCTAAAGCATCGTCCTTCCTCAAATGGTAATCCACAAAACTTATTTTTGGAGTCTGCTATGCAGGGTTTTAACCAGATGGCTCTTCCAGCTACTGAGGAGTATGCTGAAGACCTGGCTGACAATTTCATAGATGACAGGGCCACATCACAAGTAATTGCTAGCTCTGTGCAGAATAGGCACTGATCATGTAAAAAACTGTCCTCTTTAAGCTATTCTCCAGATCTGAAACCCACACCTTCAACTTTTGCCACTAAGACTATGGCTACTGAAGCTGTAATTGCTGCACTGGAGCTAGAGCAGGTCTTCCTAAGAGCTGCTTCAACCTTCCTGTCCATATGATCTCGAAGGGATGACCCATCATCCAAGGGTAAGGTGGTACGCTTCATCGTAAGGGATCTAGGAGGGTCCACTTTAGGGGGTGTCTGCCACAGACTTATCAGGGCAGGACCATTCTTGTTTAATACTTTCTTTAATGGCTTCATGAATAGGCATGAATGTATTCTTCTTAATAGCCCCCAAGAATAGTCATCCAACTTTCTTAGGTGGCTCCTGCAGACTTTCTGCTTCCAAGGTCTCACAGACTAGTTTTAAGAAGGGCTCCTACTCTGCAGGAGGAAAAAAATCTTCGTCTGAGATTTCTCCTTCTTTAGGAGAAGAAGAAGAAATTGTGAGCCACTAAATTCTCTCTCTCAGACTATTCCATAAATAGCCTGAAAGGACATCATAGCCTATTTAAAGAAATAAAAAAAAAATGCATGGAAGAATCTCCTGGTTTAAGCTTTTCTGTACAGGATTGACACATCTTTCCTGTATATTCCTTAGGGGGGCGTGAATAACAGCCAGGGCAAAATCTGGACTTTGTTGTGGCTTTGCGTTTACTCGGAGGATCAGCAGGAGAAGGAGGAGCTTGAGGTTCTCCCAAATTTTCTTTAGAGGACATTCCAACTGAAAAGATAAATAAACACCAAATAAATACAGATTTACCAGTTTAACTAGAATCAACCATCCTTGTAATCATAGTTATTCTTACCAGGCAGAGGCAGGGGTAGGTAGAGAGAACAATCAACCATTTACACAAATAGTTTACCAAACTATTTAGCAAAAGGATATTGTAGAGGAGCGAGGGGGAATAAAACCCTGAAGTTCTTCTCATCAATTACCAACCAACAGTCAGACCACATCTGCTCTCATCAGAGCACTGGCCACTTCCCTGTTAGATTCCCTGCACTTACGCAATTAAGTCACCAGCACAAACGTCCTGGCAGGTCCAATGTCATCACTCCGAACGTCGCTACCGATGCATGCCCTGATGACTCCACCATGTAAATGCAGAAGTTTCTGCTCAGCTGTGTCGGTAGCTGCCAGTGGGGGACAGGTACCCAAGAATATTTTTCTTACTCAGAGCTATAGAGTCTGCAAAGTGGAACAAGGATGGGAAACCACTACCTCTGGGCTTGTATTAAAAAAGAACACTGGTACAGAAGACAAAAATCACTGCTGTCTATGGGAAGGGGTATTTAAAACCTTTGGTACTGGTCCTACCTATTTTGGGGTGGGGGATATATCTCATGTTGATTGCTGCCTTTGGGTGAAGAGCAAAAGGAAGGTATCATCAGTTAGGGGGAAAAAAACCCTTTTTGATATATCCTAACTCTGTAATGGCATTTAACATAAGGGCTTTATTAACAATCTGTCTTAGGGACATATTTATAAAGGTTTGATAAACTTTTCGCCTTCTTTAATGCAGTCTTTTCGTCAAATTTGGACTTTTCACTATTTATAAAGCAGTGATAACCAGTAGCGAAAGGATGTTACCGCTACTTTTTGCTTTTCGCCATACATCGCTGCGGTAACCACTCAAACATATTTATAAAATGGCGAAAAGTGTATTTTTGCATTAAGTTCAACCAATCCAATTTTGCTTTTTTAAGCTTATTTTTTTGCTTTTTAAAGATCCCTTTCTTTGTAAGGTTCCGATATTCTTTATTTACCAATAAATTCAAATGGGGGTCGGAGGGACATATTTATAAAGGGGCATTATTTTTGCTATTTTCCCCAAATCTATTAATAGGACATGGTAAATAGTGTAAAACTCAAAAGGCAAATTTTCTCTAGGACACATTTTTTTAGTATTGCTTATTTTCAGAAAACTACAGCTAATTATCACACCAGTTACATTAATATGGGGACATACCATAGTGCTGTGTAAGAAATAGTCATGTTAATGGAACATTCCAGTAAGTAATGATGTTTGGCGAAAATTCTGGTAAAACTGCAACAAAAGGGAGAAAAGGGGCAAAAAGGCGAATCCACTATTTATAAATGGCTTTAAATTAAAAAAAAATGACAAAAATAGCTCTGAAATTACACTAGAGAGTAATCTCTGTTTTTGCAGTGATACCACACTTAACGCAACGAATAAGGCGAAAACTATTGCCACACATCGCCTCAGCGACACGCCCATAGCTTTCCCACATCTTTGGAGGTAGAACTACCCCTCAAACAGAAAGAAATTATGGGTTAAAAGAAACTCTATTGATTGTAGAAGGAAGTCTTTTAGTTCCACAGAATAGTTAGTATATTTAATGAGTGCCCAATTTATGTCCTTTAATTCCAAAGAATGGTCAATAACAGAATAAAAGAACTTCACATCCATGATTAACCAAACAAATCCTTCCTTCCTTCCAGGTCACAGAACTCATTTTCCTCAAGAAAAGTATCTTTATGATAAGACTTAAGCACCACCACAGACTGTAGCTAGAAGTCCAACAATCAATCAAGATTTTCCACCAGAGCTGCAATCAGTCTCCCCTCAGGTTTATTCAGATTCTTATGTATCTTAGGGAGATGGTAGAAAATCGGGTTTATTTTGGGTATTTACATGTAATATAACGTCCATCCCTTTCCGATAAAACTCTTATCTTAAAAAAAGATTCTACTAACATATCTAGTAAATTTATATAGGTATTCGTGGGATCATTGGGTAATATTCAATATACTTTGGGGTCCCTCAGTTGGTGGTGAACTTTTGCTACATAATCTATGGTGTTTATAAGTACAACCGCCCCTCCCTTATCTGCTAATTTTGTTATATTCTCATTTCTCTGTTCTATCAGAGCATCACGCTCACACCTAGTCATATTAACATGTCTCCAAGCACAGAAATAATAACCTATTTTGGGGGGTTGGAACGCGTACCTTTAAATAGAAGGTGGTGGCTGCAGACAAAATGCAATAACCAAACCAAAATATCTAGTATCTGCCAATGGCGCTCTTAGTTCAAATCAATAGTTCAATATCAAGTCCAATTATCAATTTACATATGTATTTATATTAGTGATAACTACAACCATAAAATATATAACAAAAAAACCCTAATAATATAAAACAAAGTGATTTAACAACCTATGTGACCGAGAGGGGTCCAAGTTTCCTCACAAGCAAAGGAATTGTGAGGGGCACACTTTAGTGGTAAAATCACAAAGTCTTTACTGAATCACGCACACTCAACGTTTTGAAATGTTGTGTGTGCTTGATTCAATAAAGACTTTGTGGTTTCACCACTAAAGTGTGCCCCTTACAATTCCTTTGCTTGTGCGATAACGTGGGGTCTGAAGTAGAGGACCCAGTGAGGGAGCACCTTACAAGTCACTGGCTAATAGCCACAGAAGGAGTGCCTAGGCCCAAAAACTTAATTGCTGTCCAAGTTTCCTCCATGGTCGTCGCACACACATGAATGCTAAGATTCTTACATCGTGTATCTTTGTACTGAGTCCACTACTAATTTCGCCCAAACAACGATAGTATCGGGACTTATCAAGAATAATACTTCACCCGTCTCGTCGTGGGTCCCGCTTGTGTTAGCACTCACGCTAGGCCTTCAACCTGTGTAGCCACCTCCTCGCACCATCATGAACTCTGACTTCTGGGTAAACTTCTGGATTACAACTCAAACAACTTGGAATCCCCTCCTGATCACAAAAACGCCAATGCATGCTTCGTGTGCTACCTTCTTTCCCAGAGATCTGAGAATATATTTTTTTAAATCTTTTTCAACAAGTTGTTGAAATAAATCCATAAACTCTGTACATGCATCAGTGGGATAAAAATTGGATTTACTATGGAGGCCACCGGAGCATATTATAACTCCACTCCTGCTTACTCATTTCTCCCATTATCTCCAAATCCATCAATAAAGTATTGTCCTCAATCATACTATTATCTATAGCATTGTAATTATCCTCAGACCCCACATCCTCTTGGAAAAAATGTTGTTTTAAAGTAACATTTCATATGAACTTATTAACACCTAATAAATCTCTAAACACATTGAAATTGGTAGTTGGTCCAGAAGATAACCCCTTCGATAATACATTCTGTTGGAGGGAAGTTAGCTCTATATCATATAAACTTTTAACGTTTAATGAATTTTCCTTTTCCACACATTTTCAGGGTTATTCAATAAAAGGTCTTATTGTATAAAATGGTGCTAATTTTGCCCCAAACAATCAGAAGTTAGCTTTCAAATGTTAAATAAGATCAGATTGGCTGGGGCAAAATTAGCACCATTTTAAACGATAAGACCTTTTATTGAATCTCCCTGTTTGTTCCCTCAATTTGTATCTGTTTTTTCACAGAAGGCCCTCTTCTTTTTGATTGTGAACCGCCCAGTTTTCAGATTCTTCCCTTTTTTGGGGTATATGATTGTCTTTTGTAAAAAAAAACATTTTCAGTAGATGACGACATTGGGTATTCTTGATTGCCCTCCTCATCCCCAGAATGGGGAGTGGAAGGGTGACCAAAGATTCACCATCAGATGATTCATCATCTCCCCTTGATCGATCTCCCCTTTTCTAACCAAATTTTCCCTATATACTGTATGTGTCTATGTTGTTTCTAAGTATAGACTTGGTTTGACTTATAATCCCCTTTCTCTCGACCTTATCCTGTAACTTTTGGTTTGTGGTAACAAACATTTTATCTTTTTCAAAGTCTTTAACTGACTCCTGTGTCTTAGTAATTAAGTCCCGTACTTTCAATATCTTTTGTTTTTTAAAATCAATTATCAATTCCATCAGTTTTTTAGAACAGTAATTTAACGCATTATTCCAAGCATCCATGAGACTCAGATCCATTCCTGCAAAGGAAGGTTTCTTGTACCGTCTCAGACCAAAGTTATTGGAAGCTTTAATTAGGCTGTCTCAGATTTTTCTGTGTGGGGACAGATGGTGCCGGGAAAATTATCTACTGTGTTTATTGTATGGAGAGGAGAGCTTGTTTCCTTTGTGCACACAGACCCTGTCTATAGTCACACACACCCTCAGGTAACCTACCAGGGATGAAGGCTGGAGCCGCAAAAAGGTATTCACTTAGCATTATATCAAAAGATTGGGGGGGGGGGTGAACATACCCTTTAAGGGAGCAATGCCCAAAACACGTTGGATGACATATTATTGTGTGTCATGTTTTTAACAATGTATTCATCTAAATAAAGTATGTTATGTAGACCTGGAAGTGCAGCCTTTCGTTTGATCATTTGCTGAATTGGCAGTACTGAGACTGCATGGACTTGCAACCGGTTGGCTCTGAGACCATCACTTTTGTATATATTGTACTTTTATATATTCCCTCTTTCACTGTCTTATACTGTATCAATTTTCTTATAAAGTGCTAGTTGATCATCAACTTTTTCTATAATTTTTCATTTTGATTTTAAAAGCTGTTAATGTGACTTAAGGCTGGTAAGTTACATTGGTCACCCACAGGCAAAAAAAAAATCTGCTAGTGTGTACCTAGTGTGTACCTGTTTATCATGTTTGAAAAGTTATTTCATCAAAGCAACAGAACAAATATTCAGTGCTTATTCCTGTTTGTTTCTAAAATCAAGTAGGTTATCACGAGGGGAAAAAAAAAATTTCCACCATGGGCATGTTTGCTCCTTGTAAAGATAAAGAAATATGCAGATGTCTTGGTATAGGCTGTATCACTTCGGGCTCAAATATATAATCCAACCAAATGGCAAGGCACTGCACATAAAGGGGGAGATTCAATATGGCCCAGATCCATCTAAAACCAACGTTAATCAGATGAAAGTTCTGGTTAACGTGGGTTTTAGACGAATTTTAGAGCACAGCGCCATTTCCAAATGTTTTTGGAAATAGCACTGTGCTAGCGATCCCAAACCCCTTCCATTAAGTTTTGCACAAAACTTAACAGGATTTTGAATGGGGCTTTAATGTCGAGCTACTTACCTGATCCTGTGATGCAATACCTGAGGTAATCTCGTTTACTTCAGGTATTGTATTGCGGGATCGGGCTAAGGTAAGTAGTGCAGTGTTTAGTAATGAATCTGCCCGATAGTGTATTATAACATAATAGACATAAATGGCTTTCCTTACTGATGATCATTGTTTATGAACCATGGGGGAAATACAAGCAATAATAAAATGATATCATCAACAAACAAAAGTGAAGAAAGTATCCACACATCCCAGACCTTACTCCATTTTTTACGATTATTTATAAGTACATGAACTGTATACACATTATCATGTATCCACCATATTCTTGCAATTAGTTTTTGGTTTTTGTTAGGTTGCCTCCTTTCCATGTACCTGCTATAATACTTTTAGCTGCAGAGCAAATATGTTCAGAAGATTAGCTTATTTGTTCATGTTTTGCATAGGAAGATTAAAAAGAGCTGTAAAAGGTGATAATTGGATAGATGTAGTGAAGGTGTCCTGTAGTACGTTAGAGCATAAATCCCAACATTTTTTTATATCTGGGCATGTCCTCCAGCAGTGTAGTTGGTTGGCTATTTGACCACATCCTCTAAAACGTAAATTTGTTGAGGAGGGATTGATTTTATGTAGAGAGGCTGGGGTGACATACCAATCGTATAAAATTGTATAGGTTTTCTCCTTTGTTATTATGTTTGATGAGCAGGTTGCTGAATACTTATAAGCAAGTGCCACTTGTATTAACAGATACATACATCCAGAAGTCTTAGTTACTTCCAACAGACAACAATCGGCCTATGACCGAATGCATTATGCAGAGACTATCTGACTTTAGTACAGAAATGGCAGAAGATCACAAAAAAGTTTTGCATGGTTTCAGTAACAGAGCTCCAAAAGGAGATTTCAGAGGTAAAGACCCACCTCCTAAGCACTCAGCAGAACAGATGGCAGACATAGAACAATACACAGATACACTTCAGAGACTGAAGGATAACATTATGGCATACAAAGCAAAGCAGTTGGAATGAGACACCACAGACTATGCACAGAACTGAGTATACACATCGATCCCAGAAGACGAAGGTATAAGTGCAATAGAGAAATGCCTCTTACCCACACCTAAGATGTACTTACTCTTAGACAGTTTGTAACTAGTATTAAAGGTAAATTATTTCAGGTTCAGCAGTATTATTGGCAGTGCCAAGGGATGTCAATGGGAGCGACAGTTGCTCCATCACGGGCTAACTTGTGATTGGAACAATATGTTTATTAATAATCCCACATTCAACCGGTATATCAAGCCATACTACAGATTTATAGTTGACATCTTAGTTATCTGGGAGAGTAGAACAACTGGAGGCAACCTAAGCTAACACCATGTACCAGTCCATTAAATTTATGCACAACACCTCTCTGTCCACAATGCCTCTCTTAGACATGCTATTAAAAATAAATGAGACAGGAATTTCCACTGATCTGTACAGAAAACCCACAGAAATGAACAACTTGCAACATGCGAACAGCTTTCACAACCCAAAGGTATTTATATATATAAATAATATAATACCCAGGGGGCAGTACATGGGAGCCAATAAAATCATTTCGGAAGAGGGCTAATATGAGAGAGCAGCTAAAATCCAAAACACTAGGAGAGAAATTACTCACAGACTTCCGGCTGTAAGTAAACTATAGCTTGTGCAGTTGAGAGGAGTCAGCGGTAGATCGAGATGCAGGTAAGTTCACTCGTCTCTCCTGGTACATTAATTGAAGTTTACCTGTGGTTCTTCACTTAAAGATTAAAAGCCAACGTTCACTTTGAGAGTGAACTAACCCTTTAAAATGGACACTTCTTTAAACCAATGGGGTGAAAGGGCGTATGTTTTCAGTTATGCACTTATTGGTCACAGTGTCACATGACATATAAAGTAAAACTCTCAGCATACCTTCAAATAAGATACTTCTTACATTTCCTGCAAAACCATTTTATGTATATATTAAATTTCTAAAAGGTGCAACATATAACATAGAGCTTTACAGTTAATAAATCCATTCAAATCAGGCCCTCCCCAAAGAGCTTACAATTTAATCACTTTGTGACTCAGGCAGTAGGTAAAAAAAAGATAAAACTTCTAATTAAAGTCAAGGATCATAACCATTAAAATCAGTTAATTAATGATAAACATATAAATAAAAGATTTACACTTGTCTAGTGTTGTCTTCTTTTGTCGTTGGTTGGTGTGTTCCAATCATTCTCAGTGGGGAGGCTGTGGTTAGTTTACACCCTCTGTGTTCCTTAAATGCTCCATAGTCACAAAAATGGGCTGGTTCACACTTCAAAAGTGTTAAGTCTTTATTGAAAATATAGCACAAAAATAAAAAAATGTACTGTAGCTTTAAAATATAAAAATTAACAAATACAAGGTAGACAGAATTGTAGCATGCTGTGTTATATAGAAAACATCTGATAATTATTATTATTTTGGATTTATAAAGTGCCAACATCTTCCGTGGAGCTTTACAATTACATAGTCATACATTACATACAGGGTAATACATGTTATACAAAGTCATACATATTACATACACAGGTAAAACACAATATAAGTAAACAGAGTGATGAGTTTCTTACAGCAAAACCATAATACAATAGGAGAGAGGAACCTGCCCAAAGAGCTTACAGTCTAGAGGAAATGGGGGTGAGACGTAAGGTTGCGGGAGTCGGAAGGCTGTAAAAAGATTGGCAGTGGAGTGTGAAAGGTGGGTTGGATCATATTAGGTAGTAATAGGGGTAGTGTCTAGACCAGGTTATATGCTTGCTTGAAAAGGTGGGTTTTAAGGTTATGTTTGAAGGTATTAAGGGATGGTGATTGATGGACAGACTGGGGAAGGGAGTTCCAGAGCAGAGGGGCAGCATGAGCAAAGTCCTGATCTCGGATCAGCTCTGAGATATATGAAGGGGCTGTGTTGGATAGTGCTTTATAGGATAGGGTAAGCAGCTTGAACAGGATCCATTGCATGATGGGCAACCAGTGGAGGGGCTGACAGAGAGGAGAAGCAAGAAGAGAAATGAATGAGCTGGGCAGCAGAGTTGAAGATGGATTGAAGCTGTGCCAGGCAGTTGTTTGGTAAACCACACAGAAGTGTGTTTTAGTAGTCTAGCCGGGCTATGATTAGGGCATGGACTAGGATTTTTGTAGCTTTATTTGAGCGGAAGTGTCGAATGAGGGAGATGTTTTTGAGTTGAAGACGACAGGAATTGGCAAGCGAATTGACATGATATTTGAAGGAAAGATCGGAATCTAGCGTTATTCCCAGGCAGCAGACATGAGGAGATGGGGATATGGGTGTATTTTTAATATTAATAGTAAGACTAGGGAGGGGAACAGATTGTGAGGGTGGGAAAAGGACAAGTTCAGTCTTGTCCATGTTGAGTTTGAGGAAGTGGGAGGACATAAAGGCAGAGATGGCTTTGGGATGTCAGTGTAGGGAGGTCTGGGGCAGAAAAAAGTTATGTGTGCACAGATCATCACCCTGCAGGTGAAAAAACTCTTCTGAACCTTTTTAACACAATCAGCCGCTCCTAAGCACAGGGCGGTTTTTAACAGTTTGTCTCAAAACGTATGATCTACAGTATGAACACACAAAGCAGCTAACTATTAGCTCTCACTAAGGGATAAGTAAAAGGCAACAAATGTGAAAAAAGATGTTTAAACACACTCACAATTAAAATTCAATGGTCTGGGTGCATATGCCCCAGACCCTTCACAAGAAATATCCCAGCAATATCGTAAAATAATTCGGTTCAGAGGATCTTTAGAGTATAGCAGTAACTCACTGCTTGTATATGGTGGCTCAGGTGCAGCTTGCCCCGAGCCCATCCATACGGCCAAACACAGTCCATGAAATCCACCAAGTAGGATCATGCACACTGGGAATTTAAGAACGGAACTCCAGCGTAGTAAAATCAAATAATACTTGGTAATAAAGGGTATGCCCCTTAAATAGGCACATACTCAAAACAAGGCTCCTCCCTCTTTTCTTTTAAAGGCATATACTCTAAACAGGTAGGTATACGTTTACAATTCAAACATGAATTGTACAGATATTTTTGTTTGCTTTTTCTGTTTTCTTTTTGTTTTGCTATGATGTTTAAATTTAAGGGGCATACCTATTCCCTCTGGACTAGAATGTCTCTTCCTATGAATAAGTGCCCTTAAGGTACGAAACACGTCAGGGGGCCATTTGGTCCAGATATTTATGGATTATCAATAAAGTATGATTTGATTTTACTATGCTGGAGTCCGTTCTTAAATTCCCAGTGTGCACGCTCCTACTTGGTGGATTTCGAGGTCTGGGGCAGAGATGTAAATTTAGGTATCATCTGCATACAGGTTATACTGGAATCCAAATGAACTAATGAGTTGTCCAAGGCCATAGGTGTAGATGGAGAAAAGAAGACGACCGAGTACTGAGCCTTGCAGGACCCCCACAGGGAGGAGGTGAGGGGTGGAGCTAATTCCAGAGTGGAAAACACTAAAGGTCCTACCAGAGAGATAGGAGGATAGCCAAGAAAGTGCAGTGTCCTGGATACCCAAGGAGGCCAGGATCTGAAGAAGTAGAGGGTGATCAACAATATCAAAAGCAGAGGACAGATCAAGAAGAATGAGCAAAGAGTAGTGACCTTTAGATTTAGAACTAAGTAGATCATTGGTCAATTTAGTGAGGGCAGTTTCTGGGGAGTTGTTAGGGTGGAAGACTGACTGGAAGCAGTCAAAGAGAGTGTTAGCAGACAGGTGACTGACCAGGTCAGCATAGACATTGTCTTTCCAGTAGTTTGGAAGCAAATGGGAGAAGGGATACAAGCCGGTAGCTGGAAAGAGCAGACGAGTTGTGGGAGGGTTTTTTTAAGTATAGGGGATATCATGGCATGTTTAAATGAAGAGGGAAAAATAGCAGTGGAGAGGGACAAGTTAAAGAGAGAGGTTAGGGCTGGTATGAATTAAAAGGAGAGAGGGGGAATAAGATGAGAGGGAATGGGGTCAAGGGGGCTGGTGGTGAAACGTGTCCTGGATAGGAGAGATAAGAGTCCCTGCTCTGTAATAGTGGTGAGGCTCATTGTGGAACAATTAAAGGGATTAACCAATGAAGGTAGGTAAGCCGGTGCAGTGGTAGGAGTTGGAAGCTGTAGAGAGGAGGTAGGGTGTACAGGAAAACCATTTCGGTTGAAATATGAGGCTATTTCATCAGCCGATAAACAGGGGGTAGGCAGAGGAGGTGGTGAACAGAGCAGGGAGTTGAATACTTTAAAGAGCTGTTTGGGGTTATGGGATTGTGTGGATATGAGTGAAGAGAATAGTCTGATCAATGTGTTTTACTGAAAATATGGCTTCCTCAGGGTCAGGAAAATCAGCATATTTGTTGAAATACTGTAGAGCAGCATGGCCTTTAAAGACCTATTCTCGCAGGCAAAATGAGCTAACCGGAAATATGTGTTATAAGATTAGTGAAGTTTAGAAGGCTGTAAATGCTGACCCATTTACTGGCAATACTTTTAGTGCTACTATTTAACACCTGCTAATGGCTGGTGTTAAAGTGGCTCTGGGATTTACCCACAGACACAAATCTGTTATTGAATAGCAGAAGCCATATTTGCCTGGAGGGATTGCGGCTCAGGGTAAATGAGGCCCATTGGATCTAATGCAGAAAAAGGTGCAAAATTTTTCGAGGGCTATTAATCTGCAGCAACCATTCAGATGTTATCTTATACAATAACCCAGTAAAAAGTTAACATCTGATTGGTTAACATTTACACCTTATATTGCATCAGCCCTGTCAAACAAAACTTTAGTGCATTTCCCTTATTTCCTGATGTCTGAATTTTTACAAAGACATTGTTTACAATATAAATTTAATACATTTTCTGTATTTCTCAACAGTGCTAGCTTTTATTTTTATAAACAAACTAGCAAAAGTGTGCCCGTTGGTGCACAGTGGGTTTTTTATATGTTAATTTTATTTAGTTTTATCTGCTGGAGTGTTAGTTACATATATTGATTAAAATATATGTGTAAGCTACCCACCACTTACAAGGCCCTCCATATTAGCGTAGTCCTATCTAAGAATGACATTTTAAGTAATAATGCTGTTATTTTTGTAATGTAATTATTATGTATTGGATAAGTTTTTTCCTAATGATAACTTCCCGCGGCACTTGGAGCCTTTCCTGGTAGTTCCGTCTTCCAGGGGTAGTTTGCAGCTGGTCGCGGCTGAAAACCAGGCTCCCAGGCCCCGCCGCGAGTGTTGGGAGGCTCCGCGGGGCTTCCCGCGGCACTTGGAGCCATTCCCGGTAGTTCCGTCTTCCAGGAGAGAGAGACAGACCAGGTGCTGTCAAGTTGTATACATACAATACTGTACACACATTAACTCCTCCTCCAGCTAATCCCCAGGGCTCTCAAGCAGGAACAGGCAGCGTCTCAATACCTATCAACAGCAGGGATCGCCCACCATTTCTATAGGCAATGCCTTCTCTCCCAGTTAAACGGAACACTATTAGCTTTTACCTGGATTACGACCAATGTGGAAGGGCTTTGTTAGATGCTGTACTTTACACACATGCGGCAGTAAGGAGGAACCTGGTGCTTGTTTAAT